>JBBYHH010693770.1:0-10107 GCA_038382905.1 Daphne laureola
TTGGGATTGAGTAGAGATGAATATAAAAAATTTATTTAAAAATATGTACATGCGGTTCGGTTCGGATATCCATGAATTTATAAGATTGAAACCGTAAACCGGGTATTTTAATGATTTTTTCGGTTTATGGGTTTTTTCGGTTCGGTTAATGCAGTTCGGCTCGGGTTTTCCGGATTTTTTTAACACCCCTAGAGGTAGGCTGGGTATGG
Organism: Daphne laureola; assembly: GCA_038382905.1. Lineage (NCBI taxonomy): Eukaryota > Viridiplantae > Streptophyta > Magnoliopsida > Malvales > Thymelaeaceae > Daphne > Daphne laureola. The sequence goes on from JBBYHH010693770.1 coordinate 210, forward strand.
TGGGGACGATGCCAGAATTAAGCAGTAGACAAAGTTTTGGGACAAGGTGTTAATTTATTTTAGTTTAGGGGTGGTGTAGGTATTTCCTTGATCTCGGATATTATGATGTCTCAAAAGCTAGCTTATGAGAATAGAGCCTTAGACATAAAGAATACAAAGCCCCGGCGCCAATTTCTTCTGCTGGTACCTACCACCATTAATCCCCAACAAAAAGCAAAAGAAACAAACGAATCAAACAGAGTGGAGTTGCTGCATTCAAATTCAGTATTATTGCAGTTTCAAATTGGAAAATGTTACTCAGAGATTCTATGATCTCCAACACCAAAACTTTCTTCCATAAAACCATCCACAACTTCAAGTCTTTCTTCTCTTTCCCAGGTACTCATCATCATCACCATAGTCCTACTACCTACAAGAAGCTCCCAAAGTTTGAGGTTTCTGGAATTGAGGCCACAGATTACGAGGAGCTTGACAGATTCTACTCCGGGTTCAAGGATCAATGGGAGGACAAGAACAAAAGAAAGAAAAGCAAGAGCTTCAAGAATAGGCTGCAGCCAGTTGGTGATCATCAACAACAACAAGAAGAAGCTGCTTCAAGACCCGAGCTTTCTCGTCCGGTGGATGAAAACAGAGTGGTGTTACAGAACGAGGGGAGTTCATGTTCATCAATGGTGGCGAAGAAGCTGAAGGAGCTGGAGATGATGGATAAGAGCAACGTGGATCATGTTCTTGACATTGAAGAGATTCTGCATTACTATTCTCGTCTCACTTGCCCTTTCTATCGCGACGTTGTAGACAAATTTTTCATGCAAGTGGTGGATGAATTTTCAGCCATTTCTTCTACTTCTACAACCCATGCAACTTGAACACAAATTAATTTTCAACATTTTCATTCATCCTTACATCTTTCTTCTTCTTCTTCTTCTTCTTTTTTTTTCCTGGTTAATTGACCCTTACTTGTTAATTTGCTTTATAATTTTATTTTATTTTTGGTTTGTATCAAAATTAATTGTCGGTAGTATGTTGTATCAGCTGGTACTTTGTTTCCCGGATTTGCTTCACATATAATTAGTAATTGTGACACTTCACCTATACATACACGCGTTGCATTTTTATGTATATTTTATTGAATCCTAATGTAAATTTAATTAAAAACATAATACTAGTATTATATATATTCTGCAACATGAGTAGATAAGTAGAGGAAGATTAAATTAAAATGGGGGCGCACGTTCTAAGCATTAGTTAGGTCTAGTAGTCAATGTTTTTGTGGACACTTGTAAGAGGTCTCGAGTTTGAATCTCCGGTATCCCCAATCCCCAATCCCTTTTGTATATAAAAAAAAACATGGAGGCACACAGGAGGACAAAAAGAAAAGAATAAAATTTTACTCATATCCTGAATAAAAGGAATTCCTCATTTCTATATGGACTCTCATTATTTATTATGAAATATGACAATCCGTAATTAATTAAGATGTTATTAACTAATAATACTATATCACATATGCAGGAAAGATGAATTTCCTCCATCCCAAGTAAGAGGAAAAATTTTCCAAAAGAAAAAGGTGGTGCTAGAAGAAGAGTCGGGTTGAAGTTGAAGGAAGGTTTGGTGGGAGGGGGCCTCATGACGTTTAAAATTTAAACTTAAGATTAAGATTGGTGGGAAAGGGAGCTGGGTCGTGTGTTACCAAGCCAAATGTCACCACTCAACCCAGGGGCAAAGCTCTATGGTTGTTAGGTGTGGCAACCGCCATCCTCACATTTTTTGAAATGTAAGGATATATAATATATATTTAAAATAATTATAGATGTTATTTGTTATTTTAAATTTAATTTATTAATTTTAACTTACTAAATTCACTATTATTTTAACAATTCAGTTCATTATCATTTAAATTTATATTTATTTTGTGAAAGGCGGACCTACATTTATCGAAGAAGGTCCATGACTTCCTCTTTTTTCTCAATAGTGTGTATATGTGGTATATAATTTATTGATAAAATTCCTTAAAATTTGTAATGAGTCCCATAAATTTTATGAAATTATTTTTATATTTTATATTTCATTCATTCAAAAAGTTTTACAACACTAAACGATAACTAAAAAATACTAATATAGTCAATATTAGTCTCTTTATTTTCCAAATAAGTTGTTTCTCTTCAAATTTTCAACTATTTGATTTTTTTCTTAGATCATTTATTCTTATAATTCTTGTGCCAAATCAAATGTTACAAAAACTTGTAAGTTGTAATATACATTTGAATATTGGTCTCTTTATTTTCCAAACAAAAAAAATTGATTTGTTTCTTCGGGAAAAAAAAAACTTCAAACAATTTGGTGAAAGCAATTAAGCTTCAAAAGAAGCGGAAGATGCTATATAAATAATATTAAGAATTGACGATTGCTTCAGAGTTGGAACTTCTAAACAAATTCTCAATTCAACTCTATAAAATTTTACAAACTTTTCATTTGTAAGTCTTCATTAATATATTGAAAAATATATTAAAAAGATCTTTAATATTTAAAAAAATTAATTAATGATTTCAAAAATTTTAAGAAATATCGTGTTAGATATTGACTAATTTATATATGTATTTTTACGGTATGTCTATATTTTTAATACTTTTTATATGAATTATTTTTATTTAAATTAAATTACCTACATTAAATTATTTAGATAATATTATTTTATTTATGATAATATTTAAAAAAATCAATGATTAATTTGAAGAAAAATTTCTGGTTCGCCACTAGGCGGAGGTCCTACTTTTGAACTGTACATCGAGAGTAAAACTCCAAATGGACCTAGAGTGAAGAGATATGATAAATTAAGATAAAATAATGGACCAAAAGAGCCACTTCAGGAAGAGAAAAGACCGCGTCATAGTTGATAAGAATCAAACATTGGTGACAATGAAGACAAAAGCAAAAAGTAAAACACTAATTATCAAAGGGTTTGAAACCAAACTTCTGCTCAGATGATAGATGGGGCGATTCATGTGAGATCTAATCCGAGCATTGTAGATGAATTGTGATTTCGGCCTCCTTTCTTAATATATACTCCTTCCGTTTTTCATTAATTATATCATTTAATTTTACTGTTTTAATATTTAATATTTAATTTAATTTTTAATAAAAATAAAAAATATAAAAAAATTAAGAAAAAATATATTTAAATTTTTTTGATATCAAATTATGGTTTTCATATAAAGTTTTTAGTTTTCAATATTTTAAAAATATATGAAAATAAATCATAGATTAAATACAGTAAAATTGTTAAAATAAATGATAAAATCTTTTGAGGTCGAAGAGAATATGGCCTCGTTTGACAATAGCTGTTTCAAGTAGCTGTAGTGTTTTAGACAACTTTTTAATAGTTAAGATCAAACAGCTACAGCTAATCATGAAAAACTACCCGTAGATAGCTTTTTAAAACATAAAAGCTAGTTTTAAAAAGTTGTTGTCAAACACACCTTATACTAGATGAGAGTGACCCGGGGGTTGCGGCGGGGGGTATTTCAGTATTGAGAACACTACCTATATGAAAAGGTCATATAATAATGTACATTTAGTATGGTGTCATAGATTTTATTTTACAACTAATGAAGAGTCTTTTAAATCCATCATAAAAGGTTGTCGAGGTTGCACTTAGTTTTGCTGTTTTCCGGTGTGGATGACAAAATATTTCTAACCAAATTCATAACTGAGAGGAGCAAATTAAGTTGTAAGTATGTTCACATCTGAAAGCTTGGGAGTGAGTAAAGCAGAGTGGATAAGTATGAATTGCTGAATACAGGGTGGCAACATTAGAAATTTTAGTAAATAACCAAGAAAAACCTGCCAATGGGTAATTCAAAGAAGATGTATATCTTAAAAAAATGTATAAAGCAAATGAAGAAACAGAACCATCGTCAAAAGCTGCTTAGTAAGGAATGACCAAAATTTTGCATCTAAAGTACTGTTGAAAACAAATACTCGTATATAGTAGTAAAAAGGGGGGAAATTGAATACAAAACAGATATAGTAAAAAACATTGCAAGACCATTAGCAAATGATGACAGAAATATGAAACAATAAAGTGCTTTTTTCTATATCTGGGGGACATTGATCGTGATGGACAATAGCTGAACATGGATGGTCGGAACAGGGAACGTATCGTCTTTCACAGACAAGAGGTATCGAGATTCAACAGCGGAAGAGAGAAAAAAGGCAAATGTTGATTGGAAGCATTCGAATGAATCACAGTAGAAATGAAGAGAAGTAGATTGAGCGAACATGAAATCCAAAGGGAAAGGAAAAATTGCAGAAATGAAGCCAAAAAAACTAGGGAAATAAATTGGGTATTCGTGGAAGAAAGAAACGGTAACCAGGTGAAAGAGCTTGTATTAAATTAATAATTTACAATGAAAGCCACTGACTATAGGTTTATTGAACGTTTAAGTCCCTGAATTGAACAAATTGCTCAAACAGACCACCATACGTAAAGGAATGAAGAACGGACTAATATGAAAATAGACAAAGTTTAGGAAACAAAAACACAGTAACAGAAAGTTAAGACATAGGTTGATATTTTCTCATGTACTGTAGATGAATAGTAAAATAGCTCTCCTGTTTTAGTATGTTTATACAATATAATATAATTGTTAAAACCCATAAAGTTCTAGGTCTCAATTATGAAAATCCAAAAATATAGAACTGTTCCATTAATTCACACAAATTTATAGGATAATATGTACCTTTATCCACATTATTTGTTTCTTTTGGCCATAAAAGGGATCTCTACAAATTTTTTGTTCAGTGTAGTCCAAATCTAATCTAGACTTTTTTTCTAGAATAATGCAGTATTCGTCAATTCTTCTAGAAATCTATGACATACACGCGTGGAGAGTATATTTCATGATGGACAGTCGACACCTAAATTATTCTCTTTTCTTATAAATCTATATTTGAATAAAATTTTATTATATAAATAATTTTAAATTATGTGTAGATTATAAATATATATATGTGATTTAACATCCGTTAAAACTTAAATGAAATTCTGATTAAAATATTCAAAATAATTCTATTAGTTTTTTAATTATGTCAAATACCCCTCTATCTTTATAATTTTATTTTTTGAGTCATTATTCTTAATTACATGTGTATTATTTCAAATAATATTTCTAAATTATAACTAATTATAGATTGAGTCTAAAATATCCAAAACAAAATACATCAAATATGAAGAAAAAAAAAGTTTAAAATGATATCAATATAATTTTATTTTTTATTTTTAGTTTTTTATAGCAAAAAGTTTGTAATCACCAAAAGAAAATGTATGAACGAATAGTTATTTTCTAAAAATCTACAATAACTATTAAAATATTTAGACGATGTAAAAAATCTCCACAATGATATGTACTTTATTTGAAATTAAACATTTTATTTATCATCTAGTTAATGATCTTTGTTTCTTCAATATTTTGATATAAAGTTCCAAGTATTCCCTCTGTTGTCCCTGAAAGAATAGTGCATATTCCTTTTAAGGGTGTCCATAAAGAATGGTGAATTTTCTTTTTTGGAAACTTTAGCTGAACAAGTTTACTTAAGTGTCCCTAACTTTCATTCCTAAATTTCACCACCCAACCAAAGTAGGGGTAATTTTGGTTAAATGTTTTCTTTTCACTACTAGAAAAATGTTTAATATCGACAGATAGGATCGACAGACATACTGTCAGTAAATCACTAATACCGACAGTAAGTCTGTCGGAAACCTCTTTGTCATTTTTTACCCTGTCGGTATCTCACCACCGACATACTAAGTGTCGATGGCATCGATAGACGAGCTGTCGGTGGTGTTCGAACCCAGAAAAATATCACCGGAGGTAAAGACCGACATTCGGTCTGTCGGTAAGTATCGCCGGAGAAATGACAAACAAACCGGCTGTCGGTATCGGCTTACCAATAGACCGTCTATCGGTATCAACATATCGACAGACCGTCTGTCGATCATCCACTTCTGACAGATGGTCTATCGGTGGTCCTCTTCCGACATACCGTTTGTCAGTGGTCCTTTTTCGACAAACGGTCTGTCGATGGTCCGCTTCCGATAAATTGTCTGTCAATTCTTGTTAAATATACCGACAGTAAATTTGTCGGTAATTGTTGAATTATTTCAAATAGCTATTTGTTTTATGTGTCGTCTGCAACCTGCTTCAAACAAACATATTTCTACAACTTAAATTGAAAACCTAAAATAGATATCAATGTCAAACGTCTGAATCAAGAATTTCAACGTCAAACGTCCGAATCAAGAATCTCAACATCAAACTCCAAATGTCAAAGTACCTACAGAAGTTTCATAACACAAACTAACAATCAAATAAATACTTAAGCTGTCTGAAATTAATCCGAGTCAGTATCAGAATCAGAAGATGAGGGAGTTGGTGGCAATTCTTCATATCTTAAAGTTGTGCCGGGACCTTCATGTTTGAACTTGCGAAATAGTTTCATTATCTTGTCGGTCTTCTTTGACAAGCTTGCATAAATCAATATGGTTTCTGTCATCTCTTGTTATGTTGCTTCATTCACCTCTTTTAACTTACCAAAGTCATGTCTCAACTGGATGAGTTCAGCAGATGGTTGACTAGGAATATAGCTAATTAAATGATGTCCAGGAATCCGGACATGCGCAGATCCCAACCCAAACATTCTCCTTTTTTTCTTTTTCCCATATACATTCAGAAATGTAGCATCAGGATCAGGTGCGGAACAATCATCAGACTCGGTTGATTACGATCTAATATGTCTTCACACCTTCCTAAAAGTTTATGTATATAAAAGATAAGACCTTCATTCAACATTGATTTATATAAGTATAATTACTATCCGATAATTACTACTCACAATAATATTTGACGCCTTTTTATTGTATGATTTTTCATCTGTACCAAAATTCAAATGCTTGAATAAGTCAAAAGTTCCAGAAAATTGCTTTTCTAGATGCTTCTCTTGCTGCATGGTTAAAGTGAGTTAACATGTAAAACAAAACATATAATAGAACGAGTCAATAACATGTAACTTAACTTGTCTGAAACTAATCCGAGTCAGTATCGGAATCAGAAGATGGGGGAGTTGGTGGCAATTCTTCATGTCTTGAAGTTGTGCCGGGACCTTCATGTTTGGACTTGCGAAATAGTTTCATTATCTTGTCGGTCTTCTTTGACAAGCTTGCATACATCGATCTGGTTTTTGCTATATCTTGTTGTGTTGCTTCATTCATCTATTTTAACTTAATAAAATCATGTCTCAACTGGATGAGTTCAGCAGATGGTTGACTGGGAATATAGCTAATCGAATGACTGCCAGGAATCCAGACATGCGCATATCCCAAACCAGACATTCTTTTTTTTTTTTCATTTTCTCATATACAGTCAGAAATGCAGCATCGGGATCAGATGCGGAGCAATCATCAGACTCAGTTTATTGCGATCCTAAATATGTCTCCACACCTTCCTAAAAGTATATGCATGTAAAAGATAAGACCTCCATTCAACATTGATTTATGTAAGTATAATTAGTATCCGATAATTACTACTCACAATAAAATCTGACACCTTTTTAGTGTATGATTTCTCATCTACACCGGAGTTCGCATGCTTGAATAAGTCAAAAGTTCCAGGAGGTTACTTTTTTAGATGCTTCTCTAGCTGCATGGTTAAAGTGAGTTAACATGTAAAACATAACATATAATAGAACGAGTCAATAACATGTAACTTAACATGTATGAAACTAATCCGAGTCAGTATCGGAATCAGAAGATGGGGGAGTTGGTGGCAATTCTTCATGTCTTGAAGTTGTTTCGGGACCTTCATGTTTGGACTTGCGAAATAGTTTCATTATCTTGTCGGTCTTCTTTGACAAGCTTGTATACATCGATCTGGTTTATGCTATATCTTGTTGTGTTGTTTCATTCAGCTCTTTTAACTTAGCAAAATCATGTCTCAACTGGATGAGTTCAGCAGATGGTTGACTGAGAATATAGCTAATCGAATGACGTCCAAGAATCCAGACATGCGCAGATCCCAACCCATGCATTCTTCTTTTTTTCTTTTTCTCATATGCGGTAAAAAATGCAGCATCGGCATCAGGTGTATAGCAATCATCAGACTCAATTTATTACGATCCTAAATATGTCTCCACACCTTCCTAAAAGTATATGCATATAAAAGATGAGACCTCCATTCAACATTGATTTATTTAAGTATAATTAGTATCCAATAATTACTACTCACAATAATATCTAACGCCTTTTTAGTGTATGATTTCTCATCTGCACCAGAGTTCACATGCTTGAATAAGTCAAAAGTTTCAGGAGGTTGCTTTTCTAGATGCTTCTCTAGCTGCATAGTTAAAGTGAGTTAACATGTAAAACATAATATATAATAGAATGAGTCAATAACATGTAACTTAACCTGTCTGAAACTAATCCGAGTCAATATCGGAATCAAAGGATGGGGGAGTTGGTGGCAATTCTTCATGTCTTGAAGTTGTGTCGGGACCTTCATGTTTGGACTTGCGAAATAGTTTCATTATCTTGTCGATCTTCTTTGACAAGATTGCATACATCGATCTGGTTTCTGCTATATCTTGTTGTGCTGCTTCATTCACCTCTTTTAACTTACCAAAATCATGTCTCAACTGGATGAGTTCAGCAGATGGTTGACTGAGAATATAGCTAATCGAATGACATCCAGGAATCCAGACATGCACAGATCCCAACCCATGCATTCTCCTTTTTTCCTTTTTCCCATATACAGTAAAAAATGTAGCATCGGCATCAGGTGCGGAGCAATCATCAAACTCAATTTATTGTGATCCTAAATATGTCTCCACACATTCCTGAAAGTATATGCATATAAAAGATGAGAATCGTCAGATTGTGGATAATGTTTGTCTTGCACAGGTGGTGCTGAGAGGATATGGGAGGAAGAGTGTCTCTCCTAGAATGGCCCTAAATAGCGATATTATATTTAATGTGCTTTCTCGACTTCCAACAAAGAATTTAGTCAGATTCAAGTCTGTTTCTAAAGAGTGGCTTTAAAGTTCAAAGGGTAAACATTAACTTATGTGCTGGTTTAAATATCTTCTTCTTACTGAACTTTGATGTACTTTGAACATCTACAATGAAGTCTAGTGAAACATTATTCTGTAAGAAGTGAAATTATGAGAAGTCGCAGCACTGAACTAGGAACAAGGGTCTTGCCTTGTAAGTCTAGCCACATGTTGTCGGGTCATAGTATCGGTAACTCTTTGCATTTAGCGCTCCTAAAGTGGACATTTTTGGTTGGTTTCTCCATGTTGGCTATGGAATGTATATTGTGCGCACAATATACTCATTTGGCCATAGTAGCAAAAATTATATAGCAGTAAAGTCTAAATCAGTTGGTATTTAAAGTTGGTCTTTTAAGTTTAGACAGTTCAATCATTGATATTTTTCCGGGGTCCTCCAAATGTTTGTTAGTGAATATGCATTTTGAAGGAGAATTATCAAACTAGCTCTCTTTTCATGGAATCTTCTTTTACTGTAGATTTGCTAATAGATTTGAAAGCCAATTGGACAATTTTTAACTTCAATTGTAATGGCTTCAGAATTATGGAGCTTTTTTGTCCGTGTGGGAACGGACAACTCATCAGGAAAGTAAGACTAGAAGGCCCTAATGTGAATCGTCGTTATTACAAATGCCCTGGTTCTGATAAGGCAAGTTTTGTAATGATCTTCGTACCATTTTTTTTAATATTGAATCTTAACGATTATTACTTGACAGAAAAATGGAGTCCCAGATTGTAAGTTCTACTCATTTGCGGATGAACTCAAGCAGTGTCCCTGTGGACGTGGCTTTTGTCACACCTT
>JBBYHH010693781.1:0-10106 GCA_038382905.1 Daphne laureola
ATTGGCGCAAGTTTTGGGCAATTCTTGGAGATTAAGGGTGGATCAATATTGTGTTGTCTTCAACACATTCAACCTCTCGACATCTCCATCAAGTCTGCCTTCTTAACTTCTTTTTGGTGTTCAAAGGAGTCTTCTTCTTCTTCTTCTTCATCTCCATCCCCAATCATCCTTGAAGAATTCAAGGAAACAATCCGTCAAGAACGAGCGAGGAAGGATCATACGTTTGGAGCAATGAATTCATATCCCTTAAGCCGTTTTTTCAAAAGTGTAAGGTACATAATTTCGGCTCTTTAATGTATGTTTATGTATGCTGTCATCCACTTACTTGTTCTTGTAGAAATGAACATGATTTATCAAGAGACATCATGCCTTTTAATCCACCACAAAAGTGCATTTATGTGATCATATGAACATGAAATGAGAAGAATAAAAGATCTAAAATCTTCACAAAAGGCTTGCAACGTTGGACCGAGGTGTACTCATTTTACTGCACATCGCTTTTGCTCCTTAAAATTGAAATGCCCTGGAGTTGATGGAGAAAGTAAAAACAACATGCTTTGCTACAACACTTGAATGAGAATTTCAATTCTTCATTTTTTTTATGCTAACTAAATTAAAATTACAGAAGCAATAAAATCATCCAACTAAAAGCAAAAGATGCAAAATTTTAAATATTTGACTTAGATGAACCAAGATAGACAAATAAACCGCAAAAAGTAATGAGGAAAAACTTTCATATATACTGACATCCAATAACCAAAATTCAGGAGAAGGTTTTGTACATTATGCATACCATGCTCATAAATGAACCCATAAAAAATGCTGAAAAGAACTGAAAATCTTTCTCACTATTATGAACTAAACCGGTAAGGAATTAAGAAGTGAATTGACCATTATGCCGTCAAATGGACCCATCATAGAGCTTGTCTGTTATTTTTTATAAGATCATAAAGCTTTTAACCTACTTACCAACAAATTACACGATCTAAAAAAGTTGCTTGATAAGCCAAACACCTTAAAAGTTAATAAATTTAGAAGAGCATTAAGATTTTTGTAAACGCCACAGAGAAAAAGAACTCCATTCACTAAAAACCTATACTGTAGTAGAACAATAACAGCATTGCAGGCCAACTAAAGAAGCTGTAATCCCAAAAAACAAATGCAAAAGAAAAACTGCAGAAATAAATCAAATGACGCTATAACATAATACAAAATGCAGTTGAAGTGAGACCATTCAGAAAAAAAGAAAGAATACATACAATACACTATATCATTCAACTGAACCTAACATCGACAATGAAAACTATCAACAAATAAATTAAAAAGGATGGAATATAAAATTGTAGCTTGGACTTTTAGAACATGATATTTTAAAACATTCACCAGTTTGTTTACAATGAAGCAACGTTAAGCAATTTTTCATATCCAAAGGTTATCCCAGAAAAAGCAAAGAACAAAAAAGTAACAGTATTATCAAAGGAACTTAAAATGGTTGGCGTTTATACCATGAGTCAATGAAGGTTGTGAAGAACCATAAGTTGGGTGCACATCAACACAATCCTCCCTGCAATTTGTAGAGACATAATTTAAATCGCCATATTGCTTATCATGAAATATATATTTTAAAAAAATCCAAGCTAAAAGAAGAAAATAATTGAAAGTTTGGAATACATCTGTACCATTACCTTGTATTTGTAGTACCACAGACTTTTCATGTGCTTTTGTTTGAATCAATTGGAAATTGCAAGTTCTTGATTATGCCTGGATGAAGAGTGAGGTTGCTCATCATTTCTCATGATTTTGCTTTTATCGTAGTTACTTGACAGTAAACTTCTAGCTAGAAGTTGCAAGAGAAACAACATTTATGTGGAAAAACTTTTGTCTTTCCTATTTGTTTAAAACATGGATTTAGTTGAGTAGAAAAGGCTTTGCTTTTCTCATTGACAAGCATACAACTTACGAAAAAAGAACTCTTATAGAAGCCTAATCAAAAAAATATAGTTCAAAATGCTAGACTTGATAACTTAGACAAATTCAAATTCAAATCTGAAAAACTCACCTCTCTAGCATTAGGTCGAACCAAGCTGCGTTATTAAATAAAAGTACTAATACCAAATTCATCAACCAGAAAACCAGACAACAACAACTACCAAGTCAGACGGAGAATAAGTTGCTAATTCTACGAATAAACCAATTGTCTTTCACTGAGCTTCGCTGTGAGACATACAAACCTTAGCCTGCTTTATGAATCCACTAAAATTAATACAGAACATGTTTAAGAAAATAAAATTCCGTATAAAAAAGATAAACTTTGGATCTATTGTGACCCTGAACAGACGACGCAGGTAGCTGTGGTTCACGATCACAACTCCCAAGATCTTTCTTAAACTACTCTGACGATTTATAAAACAAAATACTTAAGTTAGTTGAAAATTGTTTAAAAAGAGTAGTTTAGCAAGTTTATAGTCCGTTTATAGACCAACGTTCAAAGTGTACCTGCTTGCTTGGAAAGAAAAGAAAAGAAAATACTAATTATAAACTAAGTGTCGAGGTTCCCGAGTCTTCAAGTGGTGACATCCGTCCAAGCTCGGGATGTCCCGTCCTCGTGTCTCAGCATTCCTCCTCGATCTTCTCTCCCGTCCTTACGCGATGTCAGGTTCCTTGCAAGTAATATTGAGGGGTGTGAGTAGTTGTTCAATAAATAAATGAATATTAATAACAAAGTACTTGCAAGGAAAGAAAGTAAATAAGTATGAGAGAGGGAGTCGAGGAACTTACAGGAGTGGCAAGAACTCCCGAGGGGAAAATGCAACTTCTTAACAGAGACTCAAGTTTGGTCTTTGACGAGAAATGATTCCAATTGAATACTTTGGTAAGAAAGGGAACCTTCCCCACTAAGGCTTTGTCTTCTAGTGATTCTGGTTTCAGCTCCAATCATAGCTCCAACTCCAGTATCAATGTTACTCCTGCTCAGTAATTATTCCTCTGGCAGTTGTGCACCAGGATTTCCAGTCATGCATGTAACAAAGATTATAAATGAGCAAACAGTAGTAACTCGCAAGTCAAGAAGACCAAGTACAAACCGAAAGCTATCAAACACACAATACATCTAATTACTCAAGATGATATTCTCTAGCATTCATGGTTATCTTTTACACCAGAATCTCAGCTTTGCAGCAATAGCATAAAGGGAAACTTCAGAGGTGGGTAAACGCCATATGGCCGAACCACTAAAGGCTGATCAACTTTTTTTAACCCCTAAGTAAAACTTCACACATCAACACAACTAAGACACAATCATAGTAGTCATAATAGCAACCTCAGGTTACCAAACAATTCGGCCAACCATGGACATCATGAAGGGCCGTGCACATTTCTCAGGTTTCTATCATATTGTTTTGGTAATATCATTAACAGCCCTTATAGTGTTTTATAGTACCTTCCCACCTTATCAATAACACATCTAGGACTCACCAACAATATTGACACTTAAAAAATACACAAGACATACATTAACTACAACGTCCAACACGATACCGTGTAGTAATCACCATTTCCATATACTTTATTCCTATTTCACTAATTAGCTTACCAACTACAGTAGTTAGCATAAATACATTTGTTTAGCATCACAATCACCTCAATTATTAACTTATATACCCAGTCGGCCACCTTGGAATTTTTATCACACTTCTCTCATCTTACTCACACTTTATCAACAAGGTCTCAACAGTGGCTAATTAATATTAATACAATAATTCCAAATGAACGGACCACAAGGTACGAAGTTCATATTCAAGGCCACATTCGGCCACTTTCACGCACCATTCCTATCCATTGTTGAATTTCCTCATTCATTTCCACAATTCCTCAATAAAGATCAATCAATAGCTAATTATCAACAATTAAGAAATTCTAAAGGGGAAAAACTATAAAACACAGTATCTAACCCCAAGGCTAAGTTCGACAATGACCAAAATCCCTAGAAGTTCCTCCAAATTCTTCATACACATCAGTATTTGTAGTATAATCATACAAATGAGGAAAGAGAGGGCGATTCTGACCGTGAAATCATTGGAAGCTCGCCGGACCAGGCTCTTCCTTTGCATCGCGTCGTGATCGAGCCTCCACTCTGGCACCGCCCTTCCACCGTGTCTCTTCTCGCTCCCACACCGGCTAGGCATCACCAGCTCCATCATGCCACCGACCATGATCCTCCGTCGGCTTTGCCTTGCCATCATGCTCCAGCTCATTCTCGGTCCTCCATCGCGAGCTCCAGGTTCAGCGTCGAAGACGATGAAGAAATCAGAAGAAGAAATTAGATCTGATCCTCTTTTCTTTTATTTTACATATATATATAATCACAGTATTTAATTAATGAGTCCCTTAGATTTCAGTAGTTGACAAATAAACCCCATCGATTTAAATATTTTCAGTTTTGCCCTTCTTTTCCATCTTTCTCTACAGTTTAGTCACCAACTTTCTAAATTTTAATATTGATATTTTAGTAATTAAGCCTTCCTTTTTATTTACCAAGCAACCTCTATCTTTGGTATTTCTTCTATTCTTCCCAGTATTTAAAATTTGTACTCAGTTGGGATATGTCCGGGAGGACGGCTCACAACAGGATCCACAACTATTAAAAATAAGGATAATGAGGAGCAATATTCCATATTACCTTCCATTTCCCAAATGGCAGTATAAGATATGGCTAACAAACCATAAATGTTATTAACACATTCTCTTGAAAAGACCCTAAAAGTTCTGCTCTTTATCGAGATTAAAAATCTTAACTTAAGAAAGCGTATGATTCTAATTGCATACCGAGGAAATCAAAATACCAAGGTTGAATCATGAAAGAAAAAGAATTTAACATGGTAAATGACATTAATCAGTTTTCCCAACTCAAAATCCTAAAAGTTCGCATATACAGAAGGGTGAATCACACTACCTTAGGGTAAAATAAAGTGAACAAAGAGAAGAAATCAAGTGAATACCTTATTCAATGGTGAAAATTGTAGCTCCACTTGAAACACCCTACATAGTCACGCTACCTAATGGAACAATCAAAAAGCGATATCGGCGAGTGGTGGCGAAGCTTGAGACTCAGATCGTAGGCAGTATAGTTCCTTCGAGTTGAACATGCCTGGCTGGAGAACCAAGAGAAGCAGTCAAGTGAATAAATAGAAGAAATCAAAATCAACCAGAAAATTAACAACTCCACTCGAACCCTACCTAGTCACGCTACCCATTGAAGAAAACTAAAAGACGATGTGAATGGTGGGGAGAGGTGGTGAAGACTGAGATTGATTTCGCTACAATGCAGCAGACGTATCCGAGTTAAGTTGTGCGTGTTGGCTGAAGAACCGAAAGATTGTACTCAAAAGAAGAGATGAAAAACTTAACATAAAACCATCCAAATATTTCTAAATTCAATTGAGTACACTAACAAAACACAAACGCATTCAAGCCACCAACTTTATAAGAGCAAATATGGACCTAAATGTAATACGAGACAACAATAGATACCTAAGTAGGTACCATGTCTAACGTTGAAGGGCACATTCTGGTGTTCTCTATTTATAAAGGAAATATACACTAAGATTCTCCATGTCCTCCTAAAAATTCAAATGAGTGACTTAAAAAAATGAAATACATTTAGACCACCGACCCTATAAAACCAAGTCTAGAGATGAATGTAACATGACACACCATAAATACTTAAATAACTAACTGTGTAATTATTAAGGGTATGTTTTTGTAATTTAATTGGCCAATTTTCTATTGTTCATACATGTCACATCAGGTTCCATAAATAGAAGGGATTGAAATAAATTTTCATGAATGTTCATAAAAGGTTTATGTGAACAATAACTTTTTAAATCTGAAATTATTATAAAAAAATTGGGCGAAAGTTGTTTTTAAGTTTTCAAAAGCCCTTTAAATCCCTACCCTTATTTGTTCATCCCGAACTACCATTTTTCACTCAAAAGCTTATTTTTCAAGTAACTAGTGTCCTTTTGCTTGAAGAAAAGTTTTTACTTGAGATTTTATAGCTTGTCTTCATTTTTATGTACATCTTTGATTTCAAGTTGAAGAGTGGAGAACAAAGTTGGAGAATTTGAGTTTGAGCTTGGAGAGGAAAAAAGACAAGAGTGAACACTAAGTTAAGAGCCAACTTGAGTGAAACAAGAAGGATGAGTGAACATACTAAGAGAGTGTGTGAGGAACAACCTTATTGTTTTCTTGTGTAAGTGATTTATAGAGGTGCATGATCAAAGGAGGAGGGTCAATAATGCTTACTTGGCCCATGAAATACATCCGGCCACCACTTATCCACCATGGTCGGATCCTTGGAGCCAATACTATGAAGCACCATATGTGCCACCTCCATCTCCAGAAGTTCAAAGGAGACACCCACCAAGGCCCAAACCCCCTCCATCAAGCTTCGACCGATCCCCAACTAGTGGAGCCACATGCCACATGCCACATTCCTTATACCCCTCCACCCATTCCAAATCAAAACCCTCAAACACCTCACTACCCTCACCAAGACCGAGCCTTCCATGACCAAGAAGATTTCCCAACTCCAAGAACCTCACGGTCTAAGCAAGGTTCCAAGATTCCACCTTTCCCATCTAGGCCAACCACCACCCAAAAGGCCCACACCTACCCCTTAAAAGTTGCTGAAATCTAAAAGTGTAAGAGAAGTCGAGCAAACCCATGCCACCATATGTGTTAATATGCTTCGGTTATGCAAAGAGATGGGGGAATTGGTTCCTATGGTGATCATTCAAGATGAACGATATCATGGTGAGAGCGAGAATTGGAAACAAAAAGAGGTTGACAAAGATAAGGAAAGGGGTGGAAAGAGTGAGCTTGAGTCCAAAATGGACCTTGAAAAGAAAATAGATGAAAGTTTCTAGAGAAAAGAAATGAGAGAAGAGAGAATACCAGAGAGGACCCTCCAAAGCCAAATGAGAGTAGTTGTTGATGCACCCAAGCATCCAACCAAGCCCAACGATGAACTAACCCTTGCATATTTTAATCTTTTTTGTTCCTCTTTGTATGTGCGAGAACCATATGGATGCAGAATCACGGGTTGCCAAGAAGAATATGGCAAGGAGGAAGAGCAAAATCAAGAGGAGGATCTACACTCCCCTAAAATGGGGATAGGTGACCCCTCATTTCCGAGTGACAAAAATGTGTTAGAATATGATATTGAGGATGATGACATGATAAAAACCCGCTTGAATATTGTTAGCTTTATGTTCAAGTTGATCATGTTAAAAGTGAATAGTGCATGACTGAATTTAAATATTTTCCTTACCCATGTGAAATGCTAGTTTAACCCCTCGTGATGATGATTGGTGGACATACCAAGAGCATGACCTGAACTGTGATGATCATGATGAATTTTTTTTTTCATGTGTTGGTAGTGTTGAATTAGTTCATGAGCATGATCAATGACGGAACCATGATTTTTGGGTAGGGGGCTGGAGTTTCTTACTACTCAATCATTAAGTTTATGTTTAGAAGAAACATTTAGAGGAAAATATTTCTTTTCTTCATCCTTTCCTTTTAATTTTAGAAGAAACTTTTGAGAAATAGTATTAGTTTATCACTTTTAGATAGTTGGTGTTGATCATCATTTTTAGTTGAAGTTTTCTTATTAAAGAAAATAGATAATTTCCTTTTCTTTGTAGACATAACTAAAAAAAAATTAAGCAATCATTAGAATTATTAGTTTTAGTAAAAAAAATAAGTAAAGAGAAAAAATACACTAAATCACTAATAGAGAAAACAAATAATATAGAACTTAGTTTCGGTAAAACTAAAACCTAGTAATCTAATAGATAAAACTTGAAAAGTGAAAATTACAAAAACTAAAAACATATACTAATAGACAAAAAAAACTAATTGAAGTAGTGAGATAAGGAAGTGGAGGATTCACCTAATTGGTTAGGAAAGGGAAGAACAAGTAGGGGCGGGAAAAATTCTAAAGCAGTAGTGATGGGGGATGGGCTAAATTTTCTAGTAGTTTAATTTAAATTGGGTGAATTATTTTGGCTTTAATTTTGTTGTGGAGGAGCTAAATTTGCATTAAAAAATATGAGGGGCTAAATGGGTTAATATTAGTGTTACAGTCACCATTGACGGATGGTAATGTTTTGAGAAAATTTACCCAGAGGTTAAATTTCACTATTTCCGGGACTCGGCTTTAAATATGCAGGAACACGTTTTCTAATGATTTTCATGTACCAAAAATGAATTTGAGGTCAATTCCATGAGATTTCACACTTTATAAGTGTATGTGAGTCCCGGGCTATTTTGTCAATTTTCAATTTTAGAGGACAAAATGGTCATTTTAGAAAATTGGATGAAAATACCCACTAATTATGGATTAGTGAGGCAGAAGAATTTGATTAGGGAGAAGATATTTTGTGTTGGTGGTTGGATGGTAGCCATTGACCTAGTGTATTAAAATACTAAGTCTATGGAGCAAATTTAGGATCATGCTCCCTAGCCTACGCATTAAACTAATATTACCCTCTCACCCACCCTCACCCCTTACCCGGTTATACTCCCTTATACCAGCCCACCCCTTGCAGTTTTTATTCAACAATTCATTTAACAACTCTCTCTCTCCCTCACCCTCACTTAACTCGGCCTTACCCCTTTCCTTTTGCGAAATTCATTTTTTTACAACTCCATTCCATCACTCATGCTCTCCATCTCTCTACCTACAGCCGGCCCACTCCCTCTCAAATTATCAAAAATTGATATTCTCTTCCTTCACTCATTCATCTATTGTCTTCATCATCGAAAAAGAGTCAAGCTAGGAGAAGGAGCAATGATTTGAAAGCAAGGTGGCAAGGTTTTTTTTTTTTCTCCTTCAAGACCGATTTTCCTCTCCATTTTCTTGAAGTTCAAGCTTGGTTCTTGGGATATTCTTCATAAAATATCAAGCAAATAAAAAGGTAATGAAGCTTACCTAAGTGTTTCATCAAGAGATTTAAGGTTGTAAGCTTAGAAAAATTCATTTCTTCCTCTTTTCTTGCATAGGCCGATTTTACAAGAGGAATTTTTGGAAAAATTCCTAGAAGGAGTTCTTAAAGATTTTCAAAGGTAAACATGTTTAAGTGGTTGTTTTGGAGTAGTATGGAGTTTTACAACATGTTTCCTTAAGTATATAAATATTTGGAAATTTTTGAAGATTGGTGTTCTTGGATGATTTGTTGAAATCATATTGGAAAAATTATTTGATGCTTGATTCATGCTTTTGGGTGGATTTGTAGCGTGTTTAATGCTTGGAGTTGTGGTTGAATCATTTTGGAATGATGAACTATGTGTTAGGATGAAATTAAGGTTTTTGATGATTAAGTTGAAGTTTATGCTTGAATCTTGGTCTTTGGTACATTTGAAGCATGCTTAGTTCTAGGAACTATGTTGAAATTATTATGGATGAAAAATGGGGGAGTTGACCGAAATTTTGATGGTGTTTATTGTTGATGAATGTTGATGTTCTTGGTGAAAATGAAGTTATATGTTGTTATTTGGATGTTATAAAGCATGATTGTTGAAGTAGGAAGTTAAAAAAATTATTTGGTGGAAAAATGGTGGTCGCCGAAAGTTTGGTTGAATTTTTAAGTTTGATTTTGTTGGAAGAAATTATGGAAATAAGTTGGAATTAGTATGTTTGAAACTTTGAAAAAGTTTGGTGAAAAGTTGTTGAAGAAAAACAATTTTGGTAAAAAGATGAGGTTGAGGCCGAATTCGCCTAAGTGTGAAAAGTTGGAGTTTTGAAGATTAATGAAGAAATTTGGAAGAAAATGAGCTAATTTGGTAATTAAGGAAAGTTTTGTCACTTTTAAAAGCTTGTGTCCAAAATGGAGAATTTTGGAAAAAGTTGATGTAAGTTAGTAATTAGTGACAAAGTAAGTGAAATTAAGCTCATTTAAAGTTAAAGTGAAAAATTGACAATTTTTTGGTAAGTTTATCATTTTATGAAAATATTGGTCAAAGTGCAAATCTTGGAAAAGATTAAGGAATAATTGGAAAGAAGTGGTTATTAAAGTGAAACTTAGAGTTTTGAACCTAAGTGT
>JBBYHH010693792.1:0-10106 GCA_038382905.1 Daphne laureola
AGTGTAATGATAGCTTGTGTAAGACTAAGACTTGTGTAAGTAACCATTGTAAGAGACAATGATGACTAATGGTGGATAGTGAAGGGTCGAAAACCGGCCATGATGGTGTGAATGAATGGTAGTTTGGTCTTAGTCTTATGATAAGGAAAATGAGACTCACTTCCTTAAAATAAGGTAGGCTAGAGACCCACTTTTCTTATTTTAAGGAATGAGTACATGCTTGTCAAAACACTACCAAACTAAGTCAGATCTTCACCAAATTTCATAGGATGGTTTCTTAAGCTGTCTTAGACCCGAGACGGTGCATGGGGAGATGTTGGCGCGTGGGAGCGCGTGTTGAGCGCGTGAGGCGCATGGGGACTCCTTCGGGTGAGTGAAATGTGAGGAAATGTACTGTTGGACCCCAAATCAAATGTACAGCTATGAGATGTCTTGGGGAGGCGCGTGAGATGCGCGTGAAAGGTGCGGAAGTTGTCTTGCATGCCACTCAAACCGAGGCCTCATTTGGAACGTGACCTTGAACATTCTTCTTAAAAAATGCTCCTTTATTAATTGGACTTCTCTTCAAGCTTAATCACCTTTGTTGGTTTGATGTTTTTTTTTAGGTTCACATCAAGACTGAAAGACCGAGTAGCCTGTAGTAGCGTCGACTCAGCGGTGTAAGTAAATCGTCGGTGACAGCAAACCCAGATCCGACGATGTCAAAGCGGATCAGGCAGAAAACAACCTTGTGGCTGGGCATGAGTGCCTAGGGTTTTGAATTTTCAACTTTGGTGGGTCCCAATAACATTAATGATGGAATTATCAATTCTCAAGATTTTTCTATTGGGAATTCGAAAAGGCTTTAAGAGAAAATGACTTTTGACTTTTTTGCCTCTCTAAATAAGTTGAATTCTCTATTTATTTTTAATTCAATTGGATTTAATTTTAGGTGAGTGTTTAAAATTAATTCATCAATTGATCAGGGGTGTCAAAAGAGGGGGAAAAAACAGCGGAAACAATTCGAGGTCTCAATCAAAAGGTATTTCTCATATAATGGAGCTGAAGAGATTGCATTGGAATATGAATAGTTAGCAGATTATTAGTCTTAGAGAATTTTAGGTGGGTAATCAAAATCTGTTGGGATGTTTGGAAAATTTACCTTAGTTTTAGGAATTGTGAGGATTCTTCTAAATAGGGTACATGGTGTGTTTGTTAGATTGTTGTATTGGAGATTATGCTCAATTATCTCTATAGGTTTTACTGTAACTTTATTTTAATAAAAAATTTGTTGCCTTAAAAAAAATTAATATGACTATGTTAGGATTTTCGGGTGTTGACGACGCCCGCAACACCGGCTTGTTGTCAAGTCTCCTGTTCCACCGGGAATCTGCTCAAAATTCCTTCCTAGCGGCCTCCCTTCATGTCAGTGCTCCAGACTCGTGTGGGAAGCTTCGCCAGCTCTAGCTCCTATGCTTGCGCTCTCGATTGGTGGTTCTGGTTTTGTCTGGAGGTCCACCGCTCGTCAATTCCGACGATCGGATCTTTACCTCGATGAGGCTTGTTTTGGCAGTGTCTTCTTGTGGCGACGCTAGGGCTAGTCTTGCGGCGGACTGAGGGCCGCCCTTTGTTGGATCACCCGCTGCAACGTGTTTATTTTGGTTGGAATATCATGTTGTTGTCTCCGCTATGGTCGTTACGGACTCGTCGTCTCTCTGTGCTCGCCAGCGATTTTACTTGTTTTGGTGTGGTGCTAGCTTGTTTGAGTGGGTTGGAGCGCCTTTGGACCTTGTTCCATCTTCGCTCCACGGTGTTGTATATTGATGGTATCTCCGGCCTTAAGAAGTCGTTATTGGTTGTCCGAGGGACCCCTTCTGGCCTTCGATCTCTGACCTTGGCCTCAGTTCTGGTGCTGCCATTAAAGGACAAGTTTGGTTGTAGAGAGATTAGCAAGCCTCATGGTTTGGTTGCGGAAATTGGTTTGTTGGGGTTGCGGTGTTCCATGTTCCACCCATCGCCATGACTTTGCAGCCTTAGGGTTTGCTAGGTGTAGGGGCTGGTTTGGCATTCCTTACGTAGCTTACGGACCCAAGCTTTTATGTTTTCTTTTTGCGGGCGTCTGGAACCTCTTTTCTTTTGCTTTAGTTTCTTTTGCTATGTTCGGTAGCTGTCAGTGTTGTGGGGCTTTTGTTTCTCATGTACAGGCTTTGCTTATGTCCTTCCCGCTAGCGTATTTTCGTGATGCGCCAAATCCATTTTGCTCAGATGGAGCATGTGATGGATGTGAGGAACATGATGTTTTTCATCATTTATCCATCATGGCTCTCGTAATGCTCTTTAGCCTTGTTCGGCGAGTTAAAGATTGTAGGTGGTTAAGTTTTGTTGTTAATATGTTTGACAATCTTATTAGCTTTATGATGAGCGTCTTTCGCGTCATTGTGTGCTGCTTTTACTTTTCTTTTGTTGCGGCTTGTTTTGTTTTGTTTTGATTTTTATCGAATGAAATGAGTCAATGGGCTTAGAGTTCTTACAAGTGAACCTCAAAGAGAATTACATATGTCATTATCTTCATTCCAAATGTGTTATCACTTTTCTTTTGCAATCTATAAATGAAATGAGACAAACCATTTGTAAGTAGCATTTCCAA
The DNA here is from genome assembly GCA_038382905.1 of Daphne laureola. Lineage (NCBI taxonomy): Eukaryota > Viridiplantae > Streptophyta > Magnoliopsida > Malvales > Thymelaeaceae > Daphne > Daphne laureola. The sequence continues at coordinate 2,627 of JBBYHH010693792.1, forward strand.
TTCCAATGGCCTATCTCAAGTACTAGTAGAGAATTGCTTCCAATGATTAGAGAACCAAAGACTGATTAGTTGAATAAATTACATCAATATTATTCAATAATTAACTCACATAAAAGAGGTTGAATAGTCAATTTATTATTCTGACCACAATCACTTGAATTAAATCACATTGAAATTAAGTGAAGTTGAAAATTAATTTCCAGAAATATTCACCCTGAACTGAACCCAAGAGTGCTTTTGCCATTTGGACAAGAAAAGAGGATTGAAAGCAACGTTTACGAGCATCTACAACAATATTAGTTATAAGACTCCTTAGTTAAATATAACTAATAAAAAAAAAAAATAGAAAAAAAAAAACTGATCTAGCAATATTAGTTATTACACTATCCATAATAGTTTTTGTTATGTGACTCTCCAAATTTGAGAATAAAGAGATAAAATATTAAATTTATTAACCAAATAGTAAGAATAACTAGCATTGTTGTTGTGAATTTGTTAAAATCATTAACTAAAATAATTTTTTTTTTATTTTAATTAAAATTTAATTAAAAATTAATTAGTATCGTTGTGAATGCTCTAATACCACATGGAATGGACATCAAAATAAATTAGTACTTTAATCATCCTTTTCTCCTTAATTTCCTTCCCCGACAACCCAACAGCCTTCCATTTTCATCATCCCCAGTCCCCACCACACCTTTTCCTTCCAACTAATCCACCTCCATTTTACTACTACTTTACAATTAATCCTCATCATCCCGTTGATTAAGCAACAAACCCTTGAATATAATAATAATATTCACAACCCTATTTGCACTTAAACCAGCAGCCATCCGTCAGTCTCCATTTCATCATTAAATTTCCATCTCTTCCATCCATTTTTCTCTTGACTTGAGATTTCCCAAGAAAAAGAAAAAGGGGAAAAGTTTGGAACTTTAACTTTTTGAGCTGCCATGGACAGGTTGGTGAAAGCAGATGTGAGAGAGGTTGAATTGAGGTTCAAGAATGGCGAAAAGTGCAGCAAAAGTTTCCGCGTCACCAATCTGATGCACACCATGGCGGTCGCCGTCTCCCTCACCACCACCAATCCTTCCATCTTCTCTTTCAACAACTCTCTCGCCATCCTCCCGCCGCTCTCCTCCGCCTCCTTCACTCTCACCCTCTCTCATCCCCACCACCAACCACCGCTCGCGCCGCCGGATCTCGTCGCCGTCAAGTCCTCCGTCCTCCCCACCGGAAAAGCAACTCAGGAGGAACTCCGCCGCCTCTTTTCTCGACATGGGTCACATATATTCCGGGACGCGTCCATCCCCATCTCCTTCATCGGCCCGGAGGTGATCCGCCATCTCATCTCTTGCCCGACCCAGATCTTAAAGATGGATTCTTTCATTGGAAAGGCGGTTTCTGGGTGTAGTAAGTCGGAGCTCACCTCGGTTTTGGAATCCGCCGTCGTTTCGGGGAACTCGGAACTTGTCTCCACGTTGATCCGTCACGGCGGAGATCCGAATCACAGATGCTCCGATGGGCGGTCGTCGCTGGTCTCCGCAGCGGTCCGGTCGGGCAATATCGACATGGTGAAGGTGTTGATTGCTTCTGGGTGCAAAGTCTTCGACTCGAATGATAAAGTCCTCCACTTTGCGGCGGAGATGAACAGAGTGGACTTGATGGAGGTGTTGACGGCGAATTACAAGAACATTGGCATCAATTCGGTGGATTCACGCCGCCGTACTCCGATTCACGTAGCTGCGATTCATGGGTGCACTGAAGTGATCCGATTTTGTCTGTCGAATGGTGGGAATTCGGAAGCCACGGACAGTAACGGCTCGACGGCGCTTCACTTGGCCGGTGAGAATGGGCAGTTGGAAGTTTCAGAGTGTCTGTTACAGTCCTCCGGGTACCTGAAGCACGGTTTGAACAAACAGGGCAAGTCTGCGTTTGCTCTGGCCAAGCAAAATGGACACTTGAATCTCTACGATCTGCTGCGGTTTGGTGATGAACTGAGCCGTGCCGGAGCGGCGAGAGTTGGGGATGAGAGTTGCCTTGAGGAAGGGGCTAGGGTTAACGGGCACAGGGCAGCAGCCTTCAAGGATCGGATTGAGACCGTCAAGGTTCTGCTCAGCAGTGGAGCTAAGGTTGATGTCTGCGATGATAGCGGGTGCAGGCCACCACACTGCGCCGTGGAGGCGCGGCATGGTGGGGCTAAGGCAACTGTTGAGAGTTTGCCCTCCAACTTGGACAGACCCAAGAGCCAACCTTCTATGTTTAGGTTCAAGAATGGCGGCTTATGGAGGAGGAGAGACACTGAGAGATGTGATGATAAATGCTAGAATCTCTCATATTCTTAGTCTGTGTGTATATTGTTCTGTAGATCAAGTTTTGCAGTCCCAGCCAGTGAAATGAAAATCAACATTTCATTTAATTTCATGGAGATTCAGTCTGGGTATATTATCTGTATAACAAACAATCAATAGTTGACGGATACAGTACAGGGAGAAGATACTATCATTCATTAGAATGATTTTTCCTATTTTCTCAAACCACTTGAATTAGATGGTTGTGTTTGACGTGAAATAAAATATCAACAAAATGACACATATTTGAATTTTAAATCAAAGAATGTGAGAGTGAAAAATGGAGGGAATTTTAAATAGTTGTAAAAAATTTGTCAAAAATGAGCAAAAGAACACAACCGTTACTTCTCATGTTCTCAATACATATTTATTGAAAGAAAAGAAAAGGTGAACTCTGAAACCAACAAGCCGTTCCTAGAACTACAATATGGGCATGTCCAATGTTCGCAAGACATCAGTGAAGTCAAAGTCACGCGTCTGTTTATTGAAGCGTTCAACTAGCTTGTACCTGGTATCATTCAGGTAAAAGGATTGAGCAGTCTCCAGGAGCGATTGAGCTTCCTCGTCAGTGAGCTTGCTGGTGAAGACGATATCACCGCGTATAAGAACCAAGTCCTTGTTTTCCATGAACTCGGTGTAGTGTGTTACAGTGAAATATGGAGCCGCTTGAGTTCCTCTAGCCTTGTAATCTTCGAGACCAGTGAAAAGAATGTGGGGCAACTGCACTGATGAATCTTAAACAGTAGTAGTTAGTAGCTTGAAAGAGCAACCTCCTTAGGAAAGAAATCTACCATGCGAACTCATTCACTTAAGCAGATGTGTAAGAAAACTGTGAATGGAAATCAACCTTGAGCGAACATTGTTGTGTAGCCACTTCCTCTCGGTAACGGTATGACAAAATACCGGCTGGCCATTTTACAATGTCAGTAATAGGGACATATAAGTAAGCTTACTTTGAGCAAAATAAACTTGGTTCAAGAAATATACTTGCAAGTGAATAGAAGTTACCAATCTGAAGCTCTTTGCTGCAGCAAACGATAGAGTTGGCCATTCATTGACAGACCAATGTGTCCTCTTCCCAAATGATACTGTGCACAAGACAAATTAACCTAAATTTAACAAATTAGTCACTCTGCTTTTCTTCAAGAAACAGAAAGAAGAATACAGTCTAGTCGCCTGTATTACATCAGCCCAGACAGAAGCAAGGTCTGCAGCAGACTTGAGCTTTGCTCTTTCCATATCCAAGATAGATTCCAATGGCTTGAGCTGCAGAGGCGCAAATCCAGTTGCAAATTTAGAAGTCCTAATCCTCCCAAGAGAGCCCCACTTGAGAAAGTGATCAGGAATCAGCTGCTTGCCCAGCTCATGTAAACTTTTACCGGAAGGAAATGCATTTAACCTATGAGTTTGAAGACAGCAACCAAAAAGTTGTCCTGTGGACCTCGCTGCTCTTGATCGCAAAATATTCATGGTATTTGCGACCGTTTCTCAATAATGAACACTGTAGAGAAAAAATAAGAGTTAATTCTCAAGAACTGTGCCACGGTGCATTTTAGATTCAGGAACCAAAAATTCCTAAGAACTGAAATGTTTGATAACAAAACTAAAGTGACTCCTGAATCTAGCAAATGGGCTGTAGAGCAATTACACTGAATCCTGGACTAAAAACACAGCAACAAAATTATAGTTGTACTACGGATAGGCATCGGCAGGGCAGAGGGGGGACAGATACACCCTGACCAGTGACAAGCCCATATAGGCTTAGGTAAAACACAAAAAGCTAGCTTGTTGGGGTGAGAATGCCCACGTCTATATAACCACCCAGATAGCAACTTCTGTAAGCCAAGTGAGATTTATGGCAAGTAAAGTTTCACCCCACTTCCATTATAGATGTCCACAACACCTTTAGTGTAGGCAGATTTCATTCTTATCAACAAGTAGCCCCCTGTACAATGGAATACCAGTGTCACCATCTTCGCGTAGCTTCACTCTTCTCTAGTAGTAGCCCTCACCACAGGTAGCTTCCATGGGGCCTGCAACGTCAAAGTGGCCAGGAATGGTGGATCTAACAGATTTTCCAAACCTGCCCATATAGCCTTAGGCAGCGCATACCTAACAGCTAGCTTGTTAGGGTGAAGGTCCCTACTCCAGATTCAACCTCTATAATTTGAAACTAAAGCTTGAAACAGAACCAATGCAGGATGAATACCATGATACTATGGTAGTTTATTGGTGTATTTATACAAGAATGGCTTGATGTATCCATCAAATTATACTATGACAACTTATCAACACATTGAATTTCTGGAAATAGATCATATCCACTAAAACATGTAAACCAACAGAGAGAACCTAAGCAATCAATGCTTCGTAGAAAAATACGTAGTTAAACAACAATGAACAGGCAAGTTTGTGGCAAATATTAGTTCAGTCAAAACCGAAATGCAAGCCAATATTAACTTAATAGATAAGATAAAGCTGCTTTGATGACCCAAACGAGTAGCTTCAGCTCAAGAATCTGCTTTGATGGAATTGCCGAATAAACACATACTACTTCCGCCAGACAGACTCACCTCATCTTATACAGAACCCTAATGTTGTCCGATTTGACAAAAATACAACAAATTTAACAAGCCAGAGAGATCCGAAATGTGGCAATAACTGTAAGTAAATAAAGTGGAATTATACGTACAGAGAGGGTGGAGGGACGCTGAAGAAGCGAGGCGAGGCAGAGAGATAAGAGACGGAGAGAGAGAGTGAGAAACGCCGAGACCAAAGGCGGCGACGTGAGGCGAAACCCGACGCCGATGAGTTGGGGATCTGCCGGTATTGGGTGCCGACGGGCTTAGGAAGGACAGGTGGCTCAAACACATTTTAACACCCCACCCCCCCCCCCCCTAACTTTAAGCATGTTAGTAAGGGCCGGTAAGTTTCAGTAAGAGGTAGGAAGGTTCGATGGATCCAGAATTTTTGAGAGGTGGGAGCACAATTTATTTTATATTCATTCTTAAGTTTTTTGAAAGAATTTTTTTTTTGTAATTTCAGAAATTTAATATAAAAAATATTTATAATATCAAATAAAAACTATAAAAAGAAGTGTGTTTAGAGAGGGGATTAATTATTGTTTATTCCTCTGAATTATTATGAATCGCTCTTTTTGGTCCCTATATTATAATTCAGAACTATTCAGTTCTCGAACTATTAACATCGAGCCAGTTTGGTCCTTTAACCGTTTTCATTGTTGGTTGACCTAAGATGAAATACCTAAAATGGTCCCCGAAATTTTGTCAACCTTTCATAGATACTAAAAAATATAAAACTTTAAGGTCTAATTCATCTCCAAATCTCCCAATTTCTTCTTTCTCAATCCTTTCCAACACATAAATTATTAGTTTGGCCCAATTACATCTTTTTTTGTATACTACTACCCTAAAAAATTTAAACTCGTACAAATTAGGCACTAAACCGTCAAAGACTAACGCTGTTAATTCCATATGTGACGAGTTACTGAGTTAATGGACCAAACTGTCTCGATGTTAATAATTTGATCACTGAGTAGCTCCGAATTATAATACATGGACCAAAAAGAGCAATTCATAATAATTTAGGTGAGTAAATAATAATTAAGCCTTTAGAGAGGAGGATGGTATACTAGATAATATTTAATTATATAAATTTTTATTTCAAGTAAAAGTCATAATTTATTTAAAAATTTAAAGTGTAATAATTTTTTTAAACAATTTGAACTTTAACTATTTTATAAAGCACTAACACACTCTTATTTGTTAGGAGAAAAATACTTTATTTTATTTAAGATTAGTTAGCCATATTATAAATGTTTAGAACTATGTATAAAAAAAAATTTAGGACTAATTTTTAATATTTTAACAAAATTTTAAGACCTATATAATAAAATAATGAGTATTATGATTTAAATAGACAATGAAACATTGTACAATGACACCAAGAGATTTTACTCATTTCTTTCACTTATCAGCAAGGTATTAAATACTGTTTCGTATCGGTCGCTATTCCGGTTCCGTTTCGGTACCAGTTAGGAAACAACGTCATTTAGATCAAAGTTGCATCGGCAGCCGTACCGATCGGTACCGGTTGATTCGGCCGTTTCGTGTACCGGTCGAAAAGTTGAAAATGACGGTACAGAGTTAAAATTTAAAAAACAAAATAAGGGTTAATTTTTTTTAAAAAAAATTTATATTTAGAAACTAGAAAATTTTAATTATCATTTACATATAAATTATTTAATTTTTTACATCAATATGTTGAATAAAAAAAAATCATAAATTAAATACTAAAAATTGAATATTCAAATCTTTTTAAGATAGATGGAGTATATCAAAATGTAGAAGATAACAGTACATAGATTAAATGCTAGAAACATAACTAATTAAAAAAGAACGAATGGAGTATGTGTTTCACACTAATACGTATTTCTGACTTATATATATATATATACCGCTACACTCTTTCCGGTACAAACGGTATACCCCCAATATATCGATATTGTATCGTATCACTGCCAAAATAGTATGATGACCGGTACAATATTTAATACTTTGGTACAAGTACCAATAAAATTTACTCAGTTCTTTTCTACTTTAAGTATTTTCCGGATTTAGTTTCTCTGTTATTACTATACCATGCAGTCTATCTAAATGGTTGACATATACATCCACAATTATAAAAAATTATTTATGATGTTGATGTGTCAATCATCTACATGGACGGTATGATCCAGTAAACTACAGAGAAGTTAAATCTGTATTTTTCAGCAATAGATCACTGTGTCTCTATATTTGTTAGGTATAGACAAATACATTTTTTTTTTTTTGAAGAGGAATGACTTATCATTCAATAGCAAACAATCATGGGCTGAACAAATATAGCTATCAAAGTCCTAAAGTACCTATTAACTAAAGCAGTTCTCCGCAATAAGTGAGCCAGAAAGGGCCAAACAGCCATAAAACATAAAAGGGTAACTTACAAAAAAAAACTCTGAGGTTAGGTGAAACCTCTAGTTTTCCCCCTCGATTTTGGGAAACTTGCAGAAACCCCCCTAAGGTATTGTAAAACCTTCAACTACCCCCCTCAACAGTTAATCCAGTTAC
>JBBYHH010693803.1:0-10105 GCA_038382905.1 Daphne laureola
TCTTGGTAAAATGGCCCGAGATTCACGGAACCTTATAAAAATGTGAAATCCCATAGAATGGACCTCATATTAATTCCTGAAATATGATAATTATTAGAAAATATGTGCCTGCACATTTAAAACCGAGTCCCGGTAATTACAGATTTTGACCGTCGGACAATTTTTCCCGGAAAATCACTATTCATCGGGGGTGACTGTAACAGACTAGCTAACAAAGACCCTTAATTTATGGATTTACTTTTTAGGGTAGTTAATGCATAGAATAGGGTAGGCTAACCCTAAAAAGGCTACTTTTCCTCCCCTAAAATTGGTTGCACAAATAATTAGGATTAATAGACGTTTTCGTCTAATTTTCCGTAACGACCATTTTGTCCTCCGAAATCGTAAATTGTTAAAATATCCTGAACCTCTCAGAACATCTTAAAACACTTAAATCTCGATGAATCTAGGTAAAATATGATCCCAGGATATGGAATTTCATTAATCACAGTGTAATTTACTAATAATTACAAAGTTGCCCATAATTAAATTGAATTCTCCGGGAAAATACATATCCAAAATAAATGCGTCCGGAGTGACCGTAACACGCCCACTTCGTTGGGCGAGAACTCCCCGATAAAATACTAATACAAACCATAATAATGTCTAATCTAAATATGCATGTTTTACTAATACAGAGCCGAATCTAGCCGAGTGTTTCAAATACGTACTGAGTCTGGTAGTCTGGGGTCGATAACCGACTATCAAACCAAAGTATTCCCGCTGATGCTAAACATAATAATTAGGATTAATGGGCATTTTCGTCCAATTTTCTGTAATGACCATTTTGTCATGTGAAACTGCATATTGTTAAAATTCCCCGAACCTCTTGGAACATCTTGAAACACTTTAAATCTCATTGAATCGAGGTAAAATATGATCCCGGGATATGAAATTTCATTAATCATAAAGTAATTTACTGATAATTACAAAGTTGCCGATAATTAAATTGAGCAATCCGGGAAAATACATATCCAAAATAAATGCATCCGGAGTGACGGTAACATTCTCCCCCCGTTAGGACTCTTGGTCCTCCAAGAGTATCCTAAGGCGTTGGTACTCATCTGGGTATCGCTCCATCACATCTCTCTCGGTCTCCCAAGTCACCTCCCAATCCAAATGGGGTGACCACTGAACATTGATCATCGGGATCAACTTGTTGCGGAGTTTCCGAGTATCCTTGGCCAAAAATGAAATTGAAATCTCATGATAAGATAAGTGTGGCTCCAACTCAATCTCGTCTATCGGAATCATCTGAATAGGGTCAAGAATGCACTTCTTGAGCATACTGACATGGAAAACGTTGTGCACCGCTGACATGCTCAGAGGTAAGGCCAATCTGTAAGCCACCTTGCCTATACGCTCCAAAATCTCATAAGGACCGATGTATGTTGGGGCCAACTTGCCCCGCTTTCCGAATCGAACGGTCCCTCTGATGGGTGCAACCTTGAGCCAAACATTGTCTCCCACCTCAAACTCCAGATCTCTGCGTCTCTTGTTCACATAAGAGGTGGTCCGGTCATTTGCGGTCTTCAACCGCGCCTGAATCTTCTTTATCATCTCAGTGGTTTCCTCGATGATTTCGGGGCCAATCTCAATCCTGTCGGTTGCATCTGCCCAACAGTGAGGTGTCTGGGTTAACCACAACTTAAGATAGTCTAGCAAATGACGTCGACCGCCGGCCCCAAACCAACCGTCCGCCACACCGCAAAGACTTCCGCAGCGCCGGGCGCGGGGGTGGGAGTTACATGCTCAGTTGAGGGCAACACCCAACAAGCGCAACTATGAACAACCTACAAGCGAAAATACAGAGTTCACTGGAGAAGAGGAATGCTCAAACGGTAACAAACTCACTTGAAAAAATCACTACAAATACTAAACTTGGGAGTAAAATCGTCCCTATATTCTCTCCCCAATTATTACCATGCCGATAAACGCGATGTGCTCTTAATAACAGTCACCAGCCAGGGTGTGCCCAGCACGATTGGTAGCAGGATTCCAATGGTCTCACCACAAATGGGCCAACTCAAATCAGCCCAACAAAATACTACCGAACCAAATAAGAAAATGGAGCAGAGGGACCCATTATTAGCCCAGACTCCACTCAAAGGGGATGGACAAACAAGTTATGTAGTTAAAGCTAGGGATGTCAAAACATGACCCGACCCGAGCAACCCGCCTAAATCTGACCCGACCCGACCTGACCGAACATGAGTTAACTTAAAAAGTCAACCAACCGAACCCGACCCAACCCGAGTTGACTTAAAAAGTTAACCAATCGAACCTGACCTGAACCCAACCCAACCTGAACCCGATCCGTGAAAGTCGAACCCGAAAGAACCCGAATCCGAAAGAACCCAAACCCGAAGAAACCAAAAAGACCCGAACATATAAATATACTAAGAAAATTATATTCAAGTTACAGGTATCAACATTTTCACTTTTGATATTTTTCTTTTCCCTTATACTCCCTCTGTCCCAAAAAGAATGTTACGTTTCATTTTCAGTATTTAATCTATGATTGTTTTCTTTAACGTTTTGCTATATAATGTCAAACAATTTATGTGCAAATGATAAATCAATGTTTGTAGTTTTACAATATATTTTTATTGAATTTTTTTCTTGGATTCTTGATAGTAAAAGTTTGAGTCAAACGAGATATCAAAAGTCAAACGTAATATTCTTTTTGAGACGGAAGGAGTACATATTTTTTAAAATTGAAATTATAGACTCAAAATTTTCAAATTTGTTGAGTTGTGTCCAATTTTCAATTTTGTTGGAGCAATCTCCAATTGCAATTTTATTAGAGGAACGTCCAATTTCATTTTTTCATTAAAGAGATGTCCAATTTCTAATTTTGTTGAAGTGATGTTTTTTTTGTTGATAAGATGTTGAAGTGGTGTTTAATTTGAAATTTTAATGGAGTGTTGACCAATTCCAGACTTGTTGTAGTTGTGCCTAATTTTCAATTTTATCGTAGCAATATCCAATTCTAATTTTATTAGAGGAATATCCAATTTCAGTTTTTGTTAGAGAGATATACAATTTTTTATTTTGCTAGAGTAATGTCTAATTTCCAATTTTATGGAGTAATGACCAATTCCAATTTTATTGAAGTAATGCCAAATTTTCAATTTTATTGGAGTAATGACTAATTCAAATTTATTAAAGTTGTCTCCAATTTTCAATTTTGTTAGAGTAACGTCCAATTTCAATTTTGTTAAACGAACGCCCTATTTTGTTAGAGAGAGATGTCCGATTTTCAAATTTTTTGGAGTAATATTTAAATTTTAAATTTTGTTGGGATATTGACCAACTCCAAATTTGTTAAAATTATGTCTAATTTTCAATCTTTTAAGCAATGTCTAGTTTCCATTTTTGTTAGAGAGATGTCTAATTTCCAATTTTTTTGGAGTAATGTTTAATTTCAAAATTTGTTGGAGTATTGATCAATTCCAAATTTGTTGGAGTTGTGTATAATTTCCAACTTTATTGAAGTAATGACCAATTCCAGATTTGTTGACGTTGTGTCTAATTTTCAATTTTATTAGAGCATTGAACAGTTCCAAACTTGTTGGAGTTGTGTCTAATTTTTAATTTTGTTGGAGGAATGTCTAATTTTAAATTTATAGTAGCAATGTCCAATTTTAATTTTTGTTAGAGAAATGCCCATTTTCTAATTTTGTTGGAGTAATGTGTAATTTCCAATTTTATTGAGTACTAACAATCCAAATTTGTTGGAGTTGTGTCTAATTTCCAATTTCAGTGGAGTATTGACCAATTCCAAACTTGTTGGGGTTGTGTCTAATTTTTTATTTTGTTTGTGGAAGGTCAAATTCCAATTTTATTGGAACAATATCTAATTTCAATTTTTGTTAGAGAATATCCAATTTTTAAATTTGTTGGAGTAATCTATAATTTACAATTTTGTTTGAGTAATGAACAATTCCAAATTTGTTGGAGTCGTGTTTAATTTCCAATTTTGTAGGAATATTAACCAAATCGAAACTTCTTGGAGTTGTATCTAATTTTCAATTTTATTAGTGCATTGTCCAATTCCAATTTCATTTTTTATTAGAGAAATATCCAATTTCTAAATTTGTTAGAGTAATGTCTAATTTACATTTTTATTTAAGTAATGAACAATTCCAAATTTGTTGGAGTTGTGTCTAATTTTTAATTTTGTTGGAATATTGACCAAATCCAAACTTGTTAGAGACTTAAAGTTATATCTAATTTTCAATTTCATTGGACCAATGTACAATTCCAATTTTATTGCATAAATCTCCAATTCCAATTTTGTTTGAGTAATATTTAATTTCTAATTTTTTTGGAGCAATGATTAATTCTAATTTTATTGGAGCAATGTCCAATTTTAATTTTCATTAAAATACATGTCCAATTTCAATTTCACTCAAGTGATGTTTAATTTCAATATTTTTTGGAGTATTGACCAATTTTGAATTTGTTGGATTTGTGTCTAATTTCCAATTTTGTTGGAGTAATGCCCAATTCTAAATTTGTTGGAGTTGTGTCTAATTTCTAATTTTGTTGGAGTAATGACCAATTCCAATTTTTGTTAAAGCAATGTCCAATTTCTAATTTTATTGGAGTAATGACCGATTCCATTTTTTTTAGAGTTGTATCCAATTTTCAATTTTTTTGGAGTAATGTCCAATTCCAATTTTACTTTAGCAATGTCCATTGCAATTATTGTTGAATAAATAACTAATTTCTAATTTTGTGGATTAATGACCAATTCTAAATTTATTGGAGTAATGTCCAATTTTAAAAAATTTAGAGTAAGGATCAAATCCAAATTTGTTGGAGTTGTGTGATTTCTAATTTTATTGGAGTAATGTTCAACTCCAATTTCGTTAAAACCATGTCCAATTCTAGTTTTGTTGGAACATACTTATGCTTTCATTTTTTAATTTTGATTAATTTTGATTTAACTAATTTTCTTCTAAGATTCACTAATTCAAGAAACTAATTAAGGATCAAAAATTTCAAAATGTTTTTTCCTTTATGAAAAAAATATTTAAATACTAAAATTTTGCATGAAAAATGTATTTAAAGGTCATTTAATAATTTTTTTTTTAGAATTCACGGGTTTTATCATTTTACAAATCATATATATGATCCACAAAGAATATATATTTTGACTCGATGTAACCCTAAAATGAAATTATGTCAACCTGATCTCAACCCGAACGAACCCGACCCAATCCAGCCTGGACCCGAAAACAAGCAAACTTGATCTTAACCCGAACCTGAATGACCCGACTTGAACCCAACTCAACCCGAAAATAATTAAACCCGATCTCAACCCGAACCCAAATAACCTAACCCAAACCCGACTCAACCCGCTGATTGACATCCCTACGAATATGTGAGATTAATAAATATTGATCAATAAAAATTATGAACTCTGAGTAAAAGTACTAATTAATGATATGTTTTTTAGCTTCCTCATTTTTTGAAGAAATAAAAGTTTTATGTTCAATAAGTCACATTTTAAATATTGTTGTATCAAAACTTAACATGAATAAATTAATTGGCATCAGATAAAAAAAAATTAATTGTTATATTTGCTTATGTTTCTTTAGGAGCTCAAACTAATGTCTTTGTAATTTAGAAAAAAAATATGAATTCTGAGTAACAATACTCATGTTGTATCTGGCAGGAAAGTGAGAGAACGAAAGAGAGAGGGCAGAGTCATAATTGAGTTGTTGGGAGGTGTGAAAACTTTATGACGAAGCTCTCCTAAAATATTTGGTGAATGCTCTAAATATATAGATGATTTCCCTATTTTTCTCATCCTTCCCAATTTTAAAAAATAAAATAGAGAAATTATTTAACTAAAAAAATATTTAAAATTCTTTAAAAATATACATATTAAGAAAATAGAGAATCCCTTCCTACCTCCATAAAACGAAAAGTAGAAAACAACATTCAGAAGCTGGAATTGTTCATCACCAACACAAATTCAGAACAGAAAGCTAATCGACCATTCTAAGGCGAGGATAATTAATCAAAAGCAAAGAAAAACGAGCTGATAGCTAAAGATCCTAAAAATCTACCAGAAAAACACACCTTCGGATCTCAACGCGTTCGATATCGCCAGAGAAAGAGAAGAACTAGTAAATTTCCCTCTCCGTCGGCAGATCTGAGACATGAGTCACTTGAACGGTTCTGGTCTGATCGCAACAGGCAAGAATTGAACTAAAAAATCATGGTCAGTGATTTTCAAAACAAACAGATGATCGAACAGAACCACAATTCGGCGGTCCACCCCAATTCTCCGGCCTTAGGCTGCAATTTGACGGTCCTAAACCGTGATTTGACGGCCTTAGGTCAGGAATCAATCACCTTAGTTTTTTATCTACGTTTTGGTATTTTTTGTTTTCGGTTCCAGTGTTTTCGGAGACGATCTGGGGTGTTCGGTAATGGTTCAGCGAGTTTAATTAAAATTTGAAATTTTTTAAGTAGATTTATTAATTTTATAATTATTTGAAGTAATTAAATTATTAAGTTAAAAAATTTATGATGTAAATAGATTTTTTCACTAAATTACAATAATTAAAATTATCATTTTTCTAAAAAATCTATTAAATTTATCAGCAAAATAAACGGATAGAACTATAATTAAAGAAAATTTTTGAAATCAGAATTCTAATGATACAAAAATTTAAAATGAAACTATAATAATATAATTATTTAAATTAAAAGATTAAAAACTTATATAATATTATGATATTATTGAGAATGTACCGTCATCTCATGGCTAGGATAATTTATGGTGAGATTTTAGTGAATCGGATGGGAGTAAACGGGAAAAAAAAAATAGTCAAAATGGGAAACAAGATATACAAACCACATGAACATTTGTTTACAACGTTAAATAAAATATCACTTAAGGAATTAAGTCATTTGAATCATACATTTTCAAAAAATCAGACCACACATATGAAATTGATTAATCAAATTACCAACACAGACGTAACGAAAAATTGTTTAAACAATAACATTTATGATTGATGTACAGAAAAATATAAAAATAAAGAATAAAGTCCATTTTTAATTCTTTAATTATAGTGTGTGTTTTATTTTGATTCCGTTTTAAAAATTTATCCTATTATAATTCTAAACTCATGATTTTTGTCATGTTTTGGTCCTTCCGTAAAAAAAACTGTCAAATTTTCATTTAATTTGTTAATTTTACTAAAATAACCATACAATGATAGTTTAATTACACATTAATAAAAGTATAACCATTAAAATTTTAAGAAATGTAAAGAGAAGTCCCAATTTTTTTTTTCCCTTAATTCAACTCATCATCAGCATCAGCATCAGCATCAGCATCATCTCATCTCCACTTGTTACTGTTCTTTCGCCCGGAAAACATGAAACCTATCAATCTCATACATAATTTTTAATGAGCCATGGATCAAATTTTGTATCCCGCAAGAGAACGAGCTCGCCGGAACTGTCGATCCACTTAGATCTGTCATCCTCTGGTGTCTGTTACTCAGATGAATCCACTCAGATCGCGGAAAATCAATTCCAGTAAACTCAGATATGGATATTTGTTGAGGAGACTCGACCGAGACTGAGAGGAGTTCCATTGAGGGCGAACTCCGATTGAAAGGAGAGAGACTCACGGCGGAGCTGACTCTCTTCCCTCGCTGCTGGAATACAATGCGACAGCGGAGGATCGACCAGAACCAGAGACCTATGACGGAAGGTGAGCCTCACCACCACCAACGGTTGCGTTCTCTCTTAGTACATGCGCAAAGCTTGGACCCGGTCGCCTTGGAGTAGAACCCGAAATGGTGTGACTAAAAATAAGGATAATCCTTAGGTTCGATTCGCCGGAGCTCTGCCTCACCGGAAATGGAGTTCTGCCTCGCCGGAGATGGAGCTCTGCCTCACCGGAGATGGAGCTCTGGCTTGTCTCCTAATTGATTAATCCCACATCTCTCCCACTCCCAAATCGGCCTAAATCTGGAAGAGAGCGCACGAATTACAGGATCCTTCAAGTTGGCCGACGTGCTTTTTGATTTCTCCATCAGTCATCTGCCTTCGTCCAAGGTTGAGATCGATTCTTGGTGAGTCTGAGAAGGAATCGACATGTGAGAATCACCATCGCGGAGCTCGTCGGACCTATGGCCAGATCTTGGGCAAGAGTTATGAAAGTGGTGGACATGAGGAAAGAGGGAGGGAGAGAGAGTAAAGTAGTAAAAGAAAAAAATGTTAGGATCTGTTTGTAAATTATATAAAAGTTGAATGACTATATTTCTAATAAATGTGTAATATTATAGGGGTATTACCATAAAATAAAAAAGTAAATGGAAAATTTAACAGTTTTTTTTACGGAAGGACTAAAACAGAACAAAAACCATGAGTTTAGGATTATAATAGGACGAATTCTTAAAACGGGATCAAAATAGGACACGTACTATAGTTAAGAGACTAAAAATGGACTTTACTCTAAAAATAAAGGACAATATCTGAGTTACCCAAAAAAAAATTAAAACTCAAAAAAGGATAAAGAAAATTTTTTAAACAGAGAAGGTCTATATTATTAATTCAACTGAATCATAATACAAACCTTAAGAGTAGCACAAGAGAAAAAGAAAACCGAAAAAACCTCGCGTAGGAGGATTAGAGAAAACTAAAAAGAACTAATAGAAACAATGAAGAAAAAGTAACAAAAAATGGAAAGATAACCAGCAGTGCTGCAAAGGCACACATCTAAACGGTTGATGCAAAGAGTCTGAGATGTCAAAACGATTGTGTAAGAGGGGCCCCTAGCCTCTAAGATTGCCCACTCCAACAACGACAAGATCCATCTGGCACGCTAGATTGGGTGTTGGACCTGCTCCAGACAAGACCAAATACCACTAAGACTAATTCATGTCCCATCGAACGGGCTTAAGTTTTTCTGGATGGTCCAGATCATTGACAACACCAACGGATCAAGTTAAGTAACATTAGAACTGATTAGGGAGACCCACCACGAAGATAATTCCCACAAGGAGAGATCATAGTGCCACGAAGGATGAGACTATGCTCCATCCTGCCGGAAACAGTAAAACCCAGACCTTCACAATTGCAACTCTGAACACCCCCAACCTGTAAGTGTTGTTTCATAAGGCCAATCAGTTGTACATTGGTTTAGGACAAAAATATAATTTGATAATCAATAGAAGGCATTGTTCATACGTTGTATTTGTTATTTACTATGCTTTTATAAATAAATAGACACTTAATGTTAACCTTCGAATATAAGATGTTCTTAAAGAATCCCTAGTCCAACATTATGGTGAACTAACGGGTTGTTATAATATGAGCAAGACTAGCTTAGGGGAAGAATCCGTGGGATGGATTCTGACCTACGATTACATGACAAAGTGTTCATGTAAGTGGATTGACCCATGTCACATCACTGTGTGAATCATAACATTTACAACACGAGTGCATTTCACTGATCATCATACTTGATGTTCTTTGACTTGAGGTAATGAAGATCCATTAATGTGAGCAGCTTACTTAGACTCTAGTAATTACCACTCATAGCAAAAGTGGAAAAAACTAGTGTTGAGTGGTTAACAATATCATTGAGATGGACTGTCATTGACTAAGAAATGATTCAACGTTCCTTAGCTACGAGAGATATTCTCATGGTCACTATTGAATGTTAACGAGGGTGATTGATTCCATGCCTCGATTTAAACCGGATAATTTGTTTGAAGGAACACAATAAGTACACTTAAGACGATCAATACCTTGGAAGGTGGTTCTGTCATATTGATTGAATTCTTTGTTAATTGGTTAGCAGTGATATGTTGTCAGATACTGCTCTCTGTTTTTAATTATTAATGATATTCATATTTACTACCAACTTAACTGAAACCTATGTTGTTACACGCACCTCGGACACTTGGTGAAATTCCGATGTAATTTGGCCGGAATGGTAAATTATATAATTACCGGGACAAATTAATGACATGTATTGGAATATGTTCATAAATAAAGTCTATGTCCCGAGAATTTATTCGAA
>JBBYHH010693814.1:0-10105 GCA_038382905.1 Daphne laureola
CAATATCTAAAAATATATGAAAATAAATCATAGATTAAATACAGTGAAACTGTCAAAATAAATGATACAATCTTTTGGGGACGGATGAAGTATCATGTAAGGGGCTGAACTTTATAACTGTGTAACTTTGCATCTTGGCTTTCACCTTGAAAGTGAAGATGCTCACTTGTTTATTTAATTTCATTAGTAGCCTTTTAAAAAAAATGATTAAAGAATCAATGTCAGGATAGGGCATTGCCTCAATTTCGCTTAACGATTGACCCAACCTATTCATTATTTTATGTATCTCGTAAAGAGTATAGTTAAATTTGTCAACATCAGACAATACACGATCAAGAGAGTTACGTTTTCGACGTTCAATACACAAGATGTCATCGGCCAACATATCCTGATGTTTCTCGCATCGAACACGCGATTCAGATACCTAACACAAAACATGCATCTATATACGTATCATGCACAAAACCATTTACTGTTCGCAACTCTTGATATGACCCAGACCCTTTTACAATAGTTAGAAATATTCGAAGATAGTATCTCTCACCTGTTGTGGGATGAGTATAATGCATCCTGCCTAAACAAAAATCCCTTACATTTAGTCCACATTTTCAGCCTCTTGTTCCACACATAGTGTCGAGAGAACTAAACATACATGAATTGCTTGACGTTTGTATCGTTTCTATTGCACTCTATCCATGCTAAAAATTGTCTATGGCTTTCAACATGCCTTTGTATAACACTACGTGTATCAGAATCCTCAACAAACACAATACTCTACTCGTTAGGCAGATGAAACGTCAACCGCTCAACAGGTGGATCATGCCGATGAATGAAAAATCCAAAAATCCGCCAACAGGCATCTGAAGCTGAAAAGTACCGACAATCCATTTACTGCTTAATCTCATCTCCCTCAGTTCTGCTAGTTACGTTTCCTGAACGGTCTCCTCTATTACCAGTCTTAATAACAACAGTAGATCTATCTTATTCTTTATGCATGTATTTGCACAAATACTTGATCCACATATCTCTAATAGTCTTTTCCACACATACGTGACAACCATACTTGACTACTAAGTTCACATTGTGTGACACCACTCATCCATTATCAAGTTTTGTCTCATTTTTGCTCATAGTAAATTTTGTTGGTTGACGTCTATATACGGGATATCCATCATCTGAAAGTGAAGTATGCATTTGTAGAGTATGTGGATAACGCTTCGAGCACTTTTTATCAACCACACAAGGACATTTCAAATTGGCATTACCATAGGGTCCATGCATCATATGTGTTGCAACTGCTTCATACGCAACATGATGGAGGTTTTTGTTTGGAAGTTCGACTGAGATGAAAAGATCAATCTTATGAGGTTCATTAATCTTATCGCATGGGTGAAGAAACAACACAATATGTGCATGCGGAAAACCTCTTTTCTGAAATTCTATTATAACAATCACTGTATAACAATTAAGATGTTAGCGCTCGTATGATTAGTTCAATCATCTATTAAGCAAAACATTGTCTCTCATTGTTTAAATGTATTACCTCCTATGGATTGACCAAACGACGCACTCTTTGTGATGTCTTTCAACAATGAGTATAGTTTCATCTCAAATACATGAACATCGATGTCGGGCTTATCTTTCGGGTTCTGTCCTGGAATGAATTTGGTGAACTCCAATATCTCACTCCATTTCAGATTACAAGTCATCATAATGAATAAATCAGGATCTCCAAGCCACCTGCATATAGCCATTGCATCCTGATAGTAGTTGTTATTCAGAAGTGTCTTAGTACGAGTGAGAGTTTGTTGGAATTCTCTGGCGTACTAAGAACTTCATGAGTTGGTATTCCTACTCACTACAACTAATAGTAGTTGTGAGTTCAAGCCAGAAGAAGAAACCATTAGGGCACCTTTTATCAAAGTAAGGGTATTTTGGTAAAGGTGCACTAATGAGCTTAAAGGAGCTCAAATATGTGAAATAGAATTGTTTGGAATTATTATGTATAATTTCAAACCTCATTTTATATCTATTTCCACCTTTAGACCCTTTTATCAAAGTATGGGTACTTTGGTAACTTTGGTATAAGGTGTATGTATTTTGTACCATTGAATAACTCCATTAATGTTATATTTTGTATATAGCCAATTTTTAGAGTTATTTTAGGGAAAATAGGTTATTTATCTTAGGTGATAAATGGCTAGTGGAAATCGGATGAATGAGAAGTCACGGTAGACTTTAAGGCTTAGTGGAAAGTTTTATGGTTTTAGTAATGGCATTATTCTAAAGGCCATTTTATTTACCTATAAATAATGAGTGAAATGGTCATTTAGAATACAGTTGCTTCACATATCTTTTCTTCTTCTTCTTCCTCTCTTACGCCACTTTCTTGGAAATTTAGGTGATTAAGTGTGAACTTACAAAGTGTTCGTTTCAACACTTTTCCTCTCCTCTTGGTAGTCATCATCTTGTCTATTCTTCTTCTCTTCCTTCTTGGCGAAAGAAAGCTTCTCTCATCTCTTCATCCTCCATCAACAAGCAAGTAAAGGAGCATACATTTTAGGAGCAAGGAATTATAAATTCCTTAAGCTGTTTCCAAATGTGAAAGGTACTAGAATTTGGCTTGATCTTGTTCTTTTGTGATCTATCTTTTCATGTATATTCTTATAGAAATTATGCATGATATTGTGAGATATCATATCTTTAAATCTTCCATGAATTTGTATAAACATGAACCTGTAATGAGAATCTTAAAGATCTTAAATCTTCACTTCAATACTCTGCACTTTCCTAATCTCCATCCTGATCTTCCAATTTACGCTCTTTTAAGTTCTATTTCACCGCAAAGATGTACATCCTGCAAGAGATAAACAATATAGGTAAAATACATCTAAGACATGATAAAATAGGAATAAATGATGAGAATTGTGCCTTAAACACCTCAAAAATATGTGAGTGTTTGTACACTCATCAGTCAATCAACATTCCATATGAATATTCTTAAAACCTGGTTTTACCAATGTTTATTAATCCTAGTATGTTATTATGGCCAAAATCATTTTGGGGGATGTAATTATGATATCTCGTGATACTCTTTGAACTATTTTATCATATTATTGGTAATCCTATTACAATTCATGCAAGTCTTTCTTTAGAGACTCATTTACACCTTAAGGGATTTATCCCTTTAGGTAGAACAACCAAGCTCCAACTCAGTTATCATACATGGAATCCATCTTTGATTTTGAAACCATATACAATTTATGAGTGTATCATCTTAGTAGATTATATTCTCACCATGAGCAACACCTTTATATAAGTCATAAGTAACTTATTGTTTTCTGACTTATGCGTAGTTCTACCAGATTTATGTGCTACTCAAATGGATAATCCTCCCACTATCCTTAAGTGGTGTCCATTCATGTTTCATCTATAGATTCAAGTCCTTTTTTTCTTCTCAACTTAATCAAGTTCTATTGTCCCTGCTAATTTCCTTTTACAATACATAGTCTCCTAAATTGAATTTATCCCAAGCCCTAAGCACTATCTCTTCAGTGGGATTGTAGAAGCAACATTCCTAATCCATAGGAATCTCCAAAAAAAACAACTTTGAGAGATTCAATCTTAATCAAATGTGAATTTGACTTTAAGCCTTAAATCCTCATAATATGGTTTATCCTTGGGATTACTCCAAAACCATAACTCTTACATGAAACATGATTCAATGTAATCTTAATGTCTTAAATTATATCCCAAAAGCTTTGGAAGATCAGGTTGACTAATCATGGGTCAAACCGTGGTTTGAACACTCCTTCCAGACCCACCATCCTCTTATGGTGTTCTTAATAGAGCGATTCATGCTCTCACTGATTGTTGTAGAACGCTCGTCCTGAGTATCTCACACTTTCAATCCTATTGAAGTGTCTTATACTCTATTGTATCTCACTTACGTATTTCGGTCCTTGAACTCTTTGAATTTATTCAAATTATTCGAACCTGTATCTCATACACAGCCAACACTACTGTTTTTAACAGCAGGTGAAGTACAAGTGATTTCTCTCTTGACAAGAGCACTCATTTAACCTTCATGTACTTATATGCACAGGTTAAAATAGCCTCATAAGACCTTCTCCTGTTTCGAGAAAGGACTAAAACATTTCGCCTAAGAAGAAACACATGTCCTATAAGATCTAATCAAATGAGTAATATATTCTATCCTCATGAATTTTGGAAATCTTTTCTTACTTATCTAGAAAAATTTATTTGCCAAAGATTTGAAACATTCAATTTGATCTTCCCTATTGATTTCATTATAAGTTAGAATTATCTTGATCCAGATGAATCCAATATGTAAAATGATGATTCCTACCCCATAGGTTTATTTTACCATCCCACCTTTCACTTCACATGAGATCCATCATATTCTCAATATGCTTGATCTCCATCTAGTATTAAATACTCGAGATGTGGAAGTAAGATTTTATAATGAAACTATTAGAAGTCTAACTTTTATTCATCTTCTCGATCTCATCCAGTGGTTTCCCAACAAATGTGATCTCAAAGTTCATACTTATCATTTAGGTTATTTCCAACACTATGAGAGACTTGACTAACACCTGGATCAGTGAGTGGAGTTATGGTGCAGTACCGCAGCTTTGGCAGGAACAAAATAGCCACTTTAACTCCCACTCGATTGGACATTGGACTACCAACCTGGTTGGTGTGACTGTCAAGACCTCATCTATCATTGAGGACTCATCTTCAAATAACATTAAAGTGAATGCCTCACTTTGGAGGTGACACTTCACAAAAATCGAACGCTTGACGTGTCTCATGATGAACAACAAGTGTTTAAGTTGAATTTTGAGCATCTTTAGAACATGTTGGCAATGTCTTTCGGGATAATTTTACGGCATACATCATTTCTCGATATACAAAAGTTGATCGCAATAATAAAATTTCTACAACATTTTAACCTACAGTTTCTAGGGTGGTAACATGTTTATTTAATCTCTTTTTAATAAGGTCTTTCTATTAAAAGTGTTCCCACTATTTTATTGGATAATAGCCCTGGATTAAATGATCCGAAACACCTTTAGCGCATTTGGAGGTGTTTTAGCGGGCCAAGTTCCCAAGTACCCCATTCAACTCAAACCCGCTTTCCCTAGTGCTTGAATAACGGTCACCATAGGTAGGCACTATGCCAATTGCATCTTTATACAATTATTGGATCACTGAGGAGAGCGTAAAATGCGGTATCCCACTTTGGCTGTAATACCCACTCTACCTCCCAGTCAATCTGGTCTTCACTTCATGTCAACCCGGTTCTCATGATTTTGGTCAAACCAGACCCATTACTATGCACTCGACTTGAATGTGTTAAAAGTATGGTACCCAGCTTTGGAAAGAACAAAAATACCATACGACGATCGCAACTTTAGAGTCATATATGGAAGACCATTAGTTTGATATTGATTTGAGGGATTTTTATTTTGTTAAATCTTACCAATTTTACTTTCTTGGGTTGATTAAACATGCATGCCTAGGATACATCTCATCAACTTAACATGCATACTACCATGTAGTAAGATAAAATGTACCATGGTTATAGCCCAAACTAAAATTATCTTGAGCCTAAGATAATTAAAAGACCTAGAAAAGAAAAAGACATAACTAACCATCTTTCCCTTTCATTCGTCCAACTGGTTCAAAGTGTGTGCATTTTTCACCGTCTTCAAGTTCATACCCTGTCAATGCGTCCGGAATTACAATTTTATTACATAATAAAGAAACCTCATTTAAATTGAGGGGATACAACCACAAATTTTAGAGAAAGGCATGACACACATGCGGTATTTAAATTTACAACTTTTAACCAGGGCTATAACCATGTACCATGCATCAAATAACAAAAATCATCCTAAAATCACATTTTAACAAGATTAAAGTTCATTTAATACAAATTAAATAAATCCAGACATTTTCTAGTCTTATTAGAAAAGTCTGAGGACCATCCCAACAATCCTCCAAGAATTTTGGGTCATTCTGACAACTTACAGAATTTTAAAATTATTACCGAAGTTAATTAAATATAAATTTAATTTGTTCCCAATCAATTTTATATTTATAAGGTCCTCAAAAAACATGTAGGAAAATTTAGAGAAAAAATGATTTTTTAGAGATTTTCTTGGAATTTCCATAATTTCAAAACAACTTAAAACAATTTTTAAGCAAGAAATAAGACGCGATGGGCTATTTTAAAAAAACCCGAAACATGGGGCCCTAGAGCAGATTTTTGCACATGGGCTAGTTAAGCCGAGTCGACCGAGCTGGCTCAGCCAGCCACGCCTCATCAAGTCGCCAGACCAACCCATCAACCCATCAGCTAGCCAGCCCACCAGGCCTTCTAGTAGGCCTCGAAGCTTTAAACAACTTAAAAACAATTTTTAAGCTAAGATTAAAACCGAGGGCTCATTTTGTACAAATCTGAGAAGTACAGGTCCCTTGGGATGCTTTTGACATAGTTGTAGGTGGAACCATCAAAAGATGAGTCACGCCGGACCGCGCCGGGATGCGCCATTCCAGCTGGCTGTAGGCCGGCCTAGTGGGCCACCTACTGGGTCAGTCAAGCCTAGCTCATTCGGCCTCGCTGAGGCCTACATGGCTGGCCCAAAACCCTCTAGGGTTTCACCATATACCCCAGTTCCGCCAAGGGAATTTTCCTAAATACATCTGGTAGCCGTGGTAAATATGTCACTTTCCCAGCCCATTCCTGCAGCCATCGTGGGCTCGACCTTTGGCACCATAACTGGTACCATTGGAACTGCCTCACCAGCGCGATCCTACTTGTTGTTATGGCGCTATCGTTTACTCATCGGAGATGCTCGGATCAAAGAGCGACCGTCATGAAAACCGTAGCCTCTCTCCTCGAATCCGCCATCCTCCGCCGCTCCCAGCACCTCCATCATTTGTCAGGTGTCTTCCCTCGCCGTGCCCAACAACTTCGGACCACCGGAGCTGTCGATCGATCACTACCGCCGTGTTTCAAGTTCCAAACTCGAACCGACAATTTTGTTGTTCATCGCATGTACATAAAATAATTTGTTAAAAAATTGTCCAAAATTTATTTATGAAAATTAATAAAATACCCAGATTTAATTAAATTTCATTCCAATTTATTTTGCGCGTTAAGAACACAATTCACCAATTTTAGAACGGTTGCCGCAGCCGGAGAAAGTCCGAGCTTCTTTGGACTACCAGTTCCAGAATTTAATAAATAAAATAAATTGCAGCAGTATACATTGAATTAAAATTGCAACAATTTAATTATTGAATTAAAGGTATTAAATCACATAAATTTGTTATGGTGTTTAACAAGAGACTCTGATACCACTGTAGGGATTTCGGGTGTCAAACAACGCAGTAGAAATAACATAATCCCTCACAAGGATCCATGTAGAACTGGGGAGAACAGGTGTTTAAAATTAATTATCTCAAATTGGTGTTTTTTGTCACAATTAAGCATTGAAATCCCCACTCTCTATTTGTATCCACACACAAGTAGCTATCCTGATGATTACCAACTCCACGATGGTGTAGGAAGAAATCTCTTTTGACACTGTGCTAGCAGTGGAAAAATAACAAGAACAAAATACCAATAAATGGCGCAAAATAAGAGAGAAAGAGAGAAAATTGCAAGAAGTCCAGAAACTAGCAAAGATGAAACAACTTCTAGAGGAACACCACTGAGGGGCACATGGATGGCTTATTTATAGCCATCAATGAGTCTCCCACTCCTACTAGGACTAGGAGAGCAATTTTACCTTATTTACACTTAAGTGACCAATATTTCTAAAAGTGTCACTTAATGCCTGTCACCACCCCTCTCTAGACGGTGCTGCAGAAGCTGGGGAAGCGTTGTCGGAAGGCGGCGGTGATGATGGAGCGGAATTCTTCCTTGAAGGTGCGGACGCAAAACCCGACCATTTCTAAAAAAATTCCCACTATAAGTTTCTAACACGTTATTTTTAGTTTAAGGCATTCTAGTTTCATAAGCCCTAAACCAGTACCCGAAAACACGTTAGTGGTTTTACAGAATATCGCGCAATTATCAAGCATAACTATATTAATAATACATCATAGGGAATTTACCACCCTCTTCATAGAGCGGATAATTCCCTGACATATCAAAAGAATATACAGTCATCCATGGTTTAGTATGCATGCGTTCTAGTCCTACAAAGCCAGATATACTTAAGCCAGAATTATCACATACTTGTCATTGGTCGATCAGAAGAAACACCGACTAGCATTGCAAGATCCCGCTGCTACTGTAAATATTTACCAAATAAGTTAACTATTAGTCAAATCAGATATACTCATACTAATGTCGAAACCTTAATCGAGACTATCCCGCAAAACAGAATCTAATCAAGGAGCTAGTAGTATCTGCGGTACTCAAAAGCTAAAGCCAACCACACGGACTACTCCGCTAACTGCTGAACGAGAGCTCCTGAAATGATATAGATCTAAAGGGATGAGTCCTCGAAAGGTACTCAGTAAGGGCGGGGGTAAAGAATAGTGGTCAAAACTATGCAACCTACAAAAATGTTAGTACACAGTTTATATATATGGACGCCCCGAAGAACGGACCTGGACCGAAGTCCAGATCGACAAATACGACAGCGCCCGGGGGTCAAAACCCATCTCAGGATAACAGATAACGGATGCATGGTATACCAGCGAGGGGCCTAGGTTCCTCACAAAATAACTGTCGTAAGTGTCAGGTATAATCATGTCTATCAGATAATAGCAGAATGTAGCAGACTCCAGAATATCCAGAATACCCGAAACCTGCCTACCACTAAACTTTACCACGTGACTAGTCAAGGGCCCCACCACCGGCCTAGGACTCGCCTCAACTAGCGTAATATACACGATGATATGCCGGAATGTATATTAAGAAAGTTGAACCCTTACCTCGATAATCGGATTAATCTACTGTAGCCACCAAAAATGCTCTTCAGCAGAAAAATCCCAAAATACTGAATCACACTGACATTTACAGAAACATAGGAATTCTAGCTATTTAACTAAAATTCTGAACTTTAGGTAATTTATCAATAATTACCACTTAGCTCCCTAAACTTTTTAGGAACTTATAAGTTTGGCCCAAAATTTCACTAAATGCCAAAATTGTCAAAATGTTCACAATTTTCTTAACTTTCAACTTTAAGGGTCATTTTCACTTATACTTTTCATAATTGCACAAACATAACCAAACTTCCATAAAATGTGTAAATTGACCCCTAAACTTCAGAAAGTGACAAAACTTCATTTTTTGTCCACTTTTAAATTCTTTTCCAATTAATCATGAAAATTACCCAAAATTTCATAATTAATCAGTCAAATATTTCGGTCAAACATCATAGTTTTGGCCAACCTTCAAAAATGCCCAAAACTTTACCAAATCGATTCCTTTCAATTTCTAACTTTATTTACTTCACCGAATGATCATTTAATACAATTAAACAACCCAAATATTGAAAATTGACAAAAAGCCGTCGATTTACTATTTTCCTCTTCAACTTTCGATTTTCTTTCAAATCAACCCTAAACCTTCCAAAAGTGTCATTTCTCATACTTAACTTTTATTTCCTTAACCAAAATACCAATTAACTTCATAAAGTGACACTTTTTCACCAAAACTCCAAATTAATCAAAAATCATCAAACGTTCAGTTTTTACCGAAATTTTTGGTCCTTGTTCAAATCATACCCAAACTACAACAAACTTGTCATAATAGCCCTTAAACTTTCTTTCCTTCACTAATCTTTGATTTAATCCAAACTTTAACAACCAAAACATCACAAAACATCCATCAAAGTTTCGCCCTTGACCAAACATTCTCCATATTCAATTTCCAATTAAACCACCAACTTTAATCCATCACAAACATCACTAAAACACTTAATCTTCAAGAAAATTCAACCAAAATCAACCCTAAAAGTCAACCTTGATTTTCAGCCTCCAACAAAAACAACCATCCCATGAGATTCAACCATCAACCCAAGTATTAAACATGCTCAACATACACCCAAGAACA
>JBBYHH010693825.1:0-10105 GCA_038382905.1 Daphne laureola
CCCATATTTAATCCTTCTGACATTCAATACCTCAGTAAAAATCCTCAATTCAATTCCTGGGATAAGAGAACATCAGAGAACGTGTCCCGCACGCTTCAAAATAAAATCCCATAAATTACAAGTTTGCCCTCCGGCAATTTTCCCAGATTTCCACCATTTTTCCGGTGTGGGTGTAACAAGTGTAGTCTTTGATATGCGGATGATTCCATCTATCATGTCCTTTGATGCTTAGATATTGATTCCATGTGCTATTTAAACATGTATCCATGTTGGATGATTGATCACCATATTAGTATGCCATCTAGGTATTCGAGAATGAGCCTGAGAGGTAATTTGTCAAATTAGACTATAAGAATCGATTGATCTGTTGAATCGGAGTCTGAGATGACCTATGGATATCGATTAGTGAATAGATTATATTGATGGAATCAACCCTAGGCTAAGTATCTTTAGAGGATGGGAATTTCTAAAGCCTTAGTTTGGTAGAGGATGATTACTTGTCCGAGAGGAGGGTGATTGGACCTTGATAATCCATCTCTTTACATAATAGGCACACGCATATTCACTAGGACTCACATTTATCCTTAGAGAGCCCATGATTTCATATCCATGTTTATCACCTTCTTCCCCTATAATCATTCTCCTTCATGTTTCTTTCCCACATCCATCTACATGACTATCATCTTTACTTTCATTGTTGCCATGCTGCATTTCATGATTGAATAATCACACACATCACATTTATTTACTAAATGCTCTGATTCTCATGGGTTTGATCCCTTACTTAGCGCCTTGTACTACAGTGACAATACAAGGGTTGTAAGGTATTTTATAAATGTATTTGATCCATTACAAGTGTTCTTTAGAGAATGAGAGTTCCTAGAACTTGTCACACTTTCAAGGGAGTGAAAACACGCTTGATCAGTCAGTTAAACTATAGCTCATGTTAGCTAGGAGTAGCTGACTTAAGCTCATGTTACCTATAAGTAGCTAACTCCATCTCAAGTTAGCTTAGAGAAGCTAACTTTAGCTCATAGGAGCTGGTCTTGAAAGATAGGTAACTATTCAGCTCAATGGAGCTTGAATAGAGCTCTAAGGATCTCAACATGGATGAATGGATTATTGAGCTAGCTTTGTGATAACTCATATTATTCCTACTTAAAACTTTCATGTGGCCCCATTTGGTGAAGAGTTGTGACTCTTAACCAAAAGGCACATCCTTTGTGGAAGGATGCATCACTTCACGCAAGAGAAACATCTCTTGGCCAAGGCACATGGCCATTGGCAAAGAGAGGTGTTAATTCAGAATTCAATAGGCAAGAGGGGTGAGTGAAAAGAGGCATCAATTTCCTATATTAAGAGAGGAGTGCCTCCTCATTGCCAAAAAGGCATTAGGTGCCCTCATTGGCCATAAGGTGCATGGTTTCGCCTCTAAAGGGGCATAGATGCAATCCTTGGCCAAGGAGTCATTTTCGTTCACCTATGAAGAGGGGTTTGGACCCCTCCTTGGCCCTTCCTTATCATCTATAAATAGAGGAGGCATGACACCATTCTTCCTTATCCCATTGGCAACATTACCATCTCTTCTCTCCCTCTCAAAGCCTTACTAGAAGGTGTTCTCTTAGTGATTGTTGTTGATACCACTCTAGAGATTTTCTCATCTCTAGGCTGCCTCCTTGGTGTTCCACCAAGTCAAGTCCTCCTCCTTCAAGTTTGGAGCAAGAGCGTTTAATGTCCTTAAGTTGATTTATAGGTGTAAGATACACACTTCCTCTCTACACCTTTAGTACCATGCTACGACTTGTTTTTATTAGTATCATGCTAGGTTGTGTGATACTAATGGATAATGAAAGGGATGATTTATACAAGAGACATCATGCTATCAACTAAATTAAGTATCCATGAAATAAGTTTGAAAATGAATGAGATCATATGATGTGATATGCTTGTGATGCATATGTGATATATTAACATGAAAGCATTTTAATGATGATCCTAAAATCCTCAAATGGTATCAGAGCTATAGTTATATATATGATCTTGTATGTGTTACAACCATGAATTGAGATATGTATGCATGTGTATGGCGTAATACATGTGGTCTTACATCAAATGTGTCACAAGATTTAAATCACATCATACCTTAGTGTTACATGAGTGCACTCTATCTAGGAGGTGAGTTTTCAGAAGGACCATTGTGACCCTTCATCTTTCCTGGGAGTGTTCCTCTTGAGATTCCTAAGGTTAATGTGTATGGTTTGATATATGTCTCCAAGCTACATGTTGGTTGTTCTGTCTAGGAGGTGGAATTTAAGTGGTACTAGTGCCCCTCCATCTTTCCCGGGAACATGCCATACATTAAAGTCTTGGAGGTTCATAAATAAGGGTATGGTTTGTGATGGATACATACATATGTTGTATGCAAAGTACATTTTTGCCAAAATGCATAAGTTGCATCAGGTGCATATGTTGCACCTAAATGAGTGCATATATTGCATTGTAAGCTATACATGTTAGGTAATAATCATGTATGATTGATTGTATGATTATATGACTAAGAATTTATTCACTTAGACATTTAGAGCACTGGACAGAAATCACATTGCATAAGGATCTTCAGGGACCATCACAATGATTTGTTTTGATTAAATAGTCGAATTACACTTGTCCGTACTAGTTCTTAGTAGGATTTTCGATGCCCAGGGAAGGCCCTTGAAGAGGCCATTCCTAGTTCATCCCTTACCTGGCACACGGCAACCCACTCTTGCCAGGTTAGTAGCTCGAGCAGTCTGCCAATAGCTGACGGGTTTAGGACTGGAACCCCTGTGCCTAGCCCTCAGAGCCAATTCTTTTTCCAGAAGTTACGGATCCATTTTTATGACTTTCCTTGGATACAGAGTTCCATCGACCAGAGCTTGTTCACCTTGGAGACTTCATGCGATAATGAGTAAGACCGGGCATGGATGAAACTCTCTCGTTTAGATTTTCAAGGGTCGTTAGGGGCGCACCAGACACCATGAGACATGTGATGCTCTTCTGGATTTTGGAACATACCTCCTGCTGAGTAGATTTCAGGGTGGGTGAGCCATTAAATAGAAAATATAACTCTTCCTGAGGCCCTCACCGACATCTCTAGACTCCTTAACATTGTCATCAGCCACCGCATCATGATTCATGAATTTTAAACTGATTCCCTTTCAAAGCTCGGGCCAAACCACTATCAGACGGCCTTCCCCCGTCTCTTAGGATTGACTAACCCATGTGCAATTTTTGTTCACATGGAACCTTTCCCGTCTTCTGCATTCAAAGTTCTCATTCGAATATTTGTTACTACCATAAAGATCTGCATCGATGGCCTCTCCTCCTAGGCTCGCATCCTGCATTTTATAGAGACCACAATGCCCTCCTACTCATCAGGGCCTAGATCTTTCCTCGATGGCTGGGTGTGGGTCGCGCGCTTCAGCACCATCTATTTTTGTCACTAGTTGATTCAATAGGTGAGTTGTTACACACTCTTTAGTGGATTTTGACTTCCATGACCACCGTCTTGTTCTCTTATTCGACCAACACCCTTTGTGGGATTGAGGTTAGCGCACAGGTGGCCACCATAACCCGGCTTCTGGTTCATTCCGCATTACCAGTTATGCTTACCAAAAATGGCCTACTTGGAGCTCTCGATTTCGTGGCACTACTCAACAAAGCAGTCACACCATCCTACCTATTTAAAGTTTAAGAATAGATCGAGTGCGTTATGCCCCCGAGGCCCTTAATCATTGGCTTTATCTGATAGAACTCGCATGAGTTCAAGCTATCTTGAGGGAAACTTCGGAAGGAACCAGTTACTAGATGGTTTGATTAGTATTTCACCCCTATACCCAAGTTAGATGAACAATTTGCACGTCAGGATCACTGCGGGCCTCCACCAGAGTTTTCTCTAGCTTCGCCCCGCTCAGGCATAGTTCACCATCTTTCAGGTCCTGACAGGCATTCTCTGACTCAAACCTTTATCAGAAGATCAAGGTCGGTCGATGGTGCACCCAAAAGGATCCCACTAATTAGCTTCCTTAAACCTTAAGGATTTTCTTGCCCATTGACTCGCACGCATGTCAGACTCCTTGGTTCGTGTTTCAAGATAGGTTGAATGGGTACCCCGTAGGCTGACGCCAGAAGCATGCAGGAATTCCAAGAGGCGTGTGTTGCTGCCAATAATCGCGATGATGTCATATACATAAGAAAAAGAAAAGCTTAGGATGAGGATACCACTACAATTCGCATCGGTCCACACCCCGAGCAGATCAAAGGATCGGTTTTCATCATTCCGCATCTGACCGGGGCACATCTCCAGCCCCATCCACTTCTTTCCCGACAATTTTAAGAACTCTTTTAGTCTCTTTTCAAAGTCCTTTTCATCTTTCCCTCATGATATTCCCGCCCCACCTTGGGTCGCAATGCGTACTATCTCCATCCAAAGAATTGAAGTACAAATGCAACCAACTCTAATGACATGTTATACACGATGACTTAATGAGGGCGAGCCAAGACAAAATACCGCTCATCGTGAAATACATCACATTTGTCATTACCCTATTTTTGCCAACCACACTACTATGAGGATGGCAAAGCCATTATCAACCCCACACCAACTAATGTTTTAGAGGCTATGATGCATGACACCCAGTCAGACGTGCATCATCCAGAAGGCTTGAGCGTAACTTACATTCAAAGACTCGATGGTTCACGAGATTATGAAATTTACACCAAGTATTGCATTTGTTTACATTCATCATCGATACGAGAGCCGAGATATCCTTTGTTGATAGTCGATCTTTATAAAACATATCACGAATTTCCCCACACAATGTTATGTTAGATGCATGGCTAAAATGTTTCATTTATCACAATTCATTGGCCCAATCTGCGGTGTGGTTGGTTATCTTAGCCACATGGACTAGTCGATAGGAGATGGAGCCAATGACACCAAGCCCCCTAGACACATTTAAAAACATGTTCACCCGTTGTTCTGCTATGTAGGATCCGACAATGATCCTTCCCTAATTTCAGCTATGGAAACCTTGTGAAAATTTCTACTTTCTCTAAATGATAAGGTTTAGTGGACTTCTCGCGATGTCGCAGGTAGTGAACCACCCTCATTGTCATGATCTGAATACTTCACTACACCCTGTGGTACACCGCATTCCTGTGATGCATTGGGTTGGGCCCTGGGTTGAAACCTGGGCTGTGCCGTAGCATCATGCCTCAATATCTCTGGACAGTTGCTGACCTACACTTGAGGCAGTGTTCTGTCCCAAAGTAGCACATCCCACCGTGATTCTTGCCACACTGTGGGAAAAATCATACAGATCCTGATGATCCCTACCCCTTGCTGAACATCACAAACTTTCCTAACTTTGAGCTCTTCTTACTAAATCCCTGCTGGTCTGGGCCTTTCCCGCCTGTCTAGGGTCAGGTAGGCACTGGTTTCCCATGGAGTTTCTCCTTCTCAACAAGTGAGACCTTCTGAACTACATCATGATAAGTAGTAAGGCCATGAGTCACCAAATACTTGCTGATCTCTGGCCTAAGTCCTCTGATAAAATGTTTTCTCTTTTCCTCCTCATCTCCATCATAAAGGTGGACATATTGCACTAGCTTCTCAAACCTATGTCCATACTCTGTGACTAACAGACTACCATGAACCAACATGTCAAACTCAGCCTATCGACTATCTCGAGTTGCATATCCAATCCACCGATCGTGGAAGAGGGTGGTGAACTTGTCCCATCTCATGCCAGGATCTCTGCGTCCTTTCTTGGCATACTTGGGCTTCCTGTCCGTGACCACACCCTTCCACCAGTTGTAGGCGAGGTCCATGAGTGTATATATGGCCAGAGTGACCATTTCCCTAGAAGAGAACCTCAAACCATCCAAAAGACACTCCATATCTGAGTACCATAACTCAGCTGACTCCGATCCTCCCTTGCCTGTAAACTTGGGTGGACTGAGGCGGTGAAGACGCTCAAAAGTGATCAATGACTCAGATCCGATGCCGCATCCCCTCTGAGGTGTGCGCGCCTCTCTCTCATCAGAAGTATCAGGATCCTCCCTGGCCTGATGCCTGTGCGCTGAACGTGATCCACTATGTCCTCTCGAGTGGCTGCGTGATGACTGTCCTGATGCGGCAGCATGTGCTCTCTGCCTCCATCCCGATGGACGTCTTTGTACCTCCCATACACTAGAGGTCGAATCTGATGTATCTCCATATGTACAGATACTTAGAGTACTATAACTCCCTGACCTGACCGTGTCATCCTGTTGGGTAGGTGGCCGCTGGACTGGAATACCCTGATCTGGCTATGCTACTTGTGCCCCTTAGTTAACTTGTACAGCTGCTCCAGGCCAAATGTTGGTCAACATCATCCTGATCTACTCCAAGACCTGCACCACCTGAAATGGAGGTTGTACTTGTACCTCAGGCGGGGGTTGAGGTACTGTCTGAGTAGGCTGTACACGTGCTCCCCTCTGACATCGCCCTGGTGCGTCCATCCGCTCGAGATACTGATTTCAAAGCTCCGGATTAATTATCCTATCCCTACGGGTGTTTACCATACTCTGTGATTTTCAACAGAAGATATGGAAAAAATGGTGAACTTACATCCAAAATCTATCAGTGGTTTCCTAATGGCTCTGTAGTAGGCATGCAATGTTATGATGTATATTATGATGTGCATTATTGGATAATGCAACCTTACTTATCCTTTATTTACTTCATACCTTTTATGAACATTTTAGCCGATATCTGTTAAAACCAAACTTTTCAAAACCATAGATTATGACAGGTAGAGTGTAAACTAACCAACCTTAATCCTACCTATGGTTCTAAAATAAATCTAGTAAAAGTTAACTACGCTTTTAGTTCAAATTACCCCAGAACAATAGGTGGATAGGTAATCCGGGTTGGCATTCTAACCATACCTAACGCTAACCTAGGCTCTGATACCAAACTATCACCACCCCTCTCCTGCCGGCATGTGCGGAAGTATCGTGAACGGTGCCGAAAGGCAGTGGATGATGGCGGAAGAGAACTTCTCTTCGACTTGTGGAACCCAAAACCTAGCTATTTTTAAACTTTTTCCGAACTTATTATTTCTAACGTGTTACTTAGGTTTAAGGCGTTCTAGTTTCTTAATGCCTAAACCTGCACCCAAAAACACGTTATTGGTTTTGACAGAATATCGCGCGTTATCGTGATTAATTAACCAAATAAATCAGATTAGAACTACCACCCGCTTCGTTGGTTGTGTAGTTCCGCAGTATACCAAAACAATACAGTGATCCGATGTAATGCATGCATGTTTATCCTATAGAGCCTTAACTACTGAAACCATATACGTACTTGCTTGCGGGGTCAGTCGACACGATCCCTGGCAAACTCCGTAAGGTACCGCTGATGCTAAAACATACCAATAAAGTTAAACCGTTAGTCCAATAAACAAACCTTATTCGGAATTCCTTAACCTCATCATGACCTTCTCGAGACTACCCCGTAACCTTAAACCATGTCTAATCAAGGAGCTATAATTACCTGCGGTAATCAAAAACTTATGGCTAACCAAACGGACTAATCCGCTGGCTACTGCCCTTGAGCTCCTTAAAAGAATAACATAAAGGGTGAGTCCTCGAAAGGTACTCAGTAAGGGTTAGGT
Organism: Daphne laureola; assembly: GCA_038382905.1. Taxonomy (NCBI): domain Eukaryota; kingdom Viridiplantae; phylum Streptophyta; class Magnoliopsida; order Malvales; family Thymelaeaceae; genus Daphne; species Daphne laureola. The sequence goes on from JBBYHH010693825.1 coordinate 7,704, forward strand.
AAGATTAGCAGATAAATACGCGGAACCTGCAGAATAGGTTAGCATAACATAACATACATAACATAACATGTGTCCCGGGGGAATGGTCATAACATGGGTCCGAAGACCGATCTGGCAACAACATCGTTCATCATAGCCCAGCTAATACTTAAAGACAGTACCCGACGGTCGCAACCAAATCATGACATATCCAGTGGCTACAACCAACACGAAACATATGTATATACATAGATATACTAGTCGATGGCCGTAACCATAACCGACACATGCGCATGGATCTAGCGAAGGGGCGTACAATCCCTACATAACATAACATAACATAACATAACATAACATAACTTTCATAAGTAACAACCTGATCATTATGATCAGGCGAGAGGCATAATATAGCATAACATGACATATAGCCGCCAGAAACATGGTACCTGCATACTACTAATCTTACCGTAGAACCAGTATCGAGATGTCATAAGGTGTGACCCACACCCTCGATCCGAGTCCCAGCCGTTAACTAACCTAATATGCGTAATGAAAACTAATAACGCATATTAAGGAAGTTAAACCCCTTATCTGGAATATCAGACTCTGACGTGCCAGCAAAAATCCTGCAGAATAATCCCGCATCGTCAGAACCTATCCCGATATCCAAACATATAGAATCTTAGTTTATAACTAAAATTATCTTACTTAACATATTTTTCCAAACATCAATAACCTTTCATCATAACCTTTACTCTTTAAACTTTATACAAAAGTTCACATTTGCCTTTAACATAGAAAGTTGACTTTTTAACTTAAAAAGTCAACTACTTCATACTTTATCCTTAAAAGGTAACTTATTACCTTAATCCTCATAATTTCACCTTAAGTCCCTAACCTTTTTAAAAACTTACAAATTTGGTCCATAATTTCATATAATTCCAAATTTACTAAAAGATTCCTTACTTTTTACTTTTTCTTGCTTTTCTTACTTTTTCACTTTCTTAGTGAAACTTTCCTTAACTTTTAACCAAATTGCACATAAATACCATAAATTTCACCTTAAGTGAAATTTAGCCCAAAACATTCATAAAGTTACAAAAATTCCATTTTTGTCAACTTAAACATTTAATTACCCAAATAAATCACTGATTTCCATTCTTTTTCGGCCCAAGGCCAAAATTTCCAGCCAAGTTGCATTTCCATCCTAAACTTTCCAAAAGTGTCATTTTTCATACTTAACCTTTAATTCATTTACCAACCTACCATTTAAAACCATAAAATGACACTTTTTCACCATATTACCAAATTTACCAAAATTCATCAATAGTTTTGGTTTTCACCCAAGTCTTTTGGTTTCTATAAAACTTTTCCCCAAACTTCTTAAAAGTCTCACCTTTCATCCTTAAGCTTTATTTCCTTAATAAAAATACCAATTAACTTCATAAAATGACACTTAATCCATAAAACACCAATTTAACCAAAAACACCAAATGTTTTCGGTTTTGAGCCAAACTTTCAGCCATTTTCATTTTTCACCAAAACTTCATCAAAACTGCTACTTTAACCCTTAACCTTTCTTTCCTTCATCTAAACTTCATTTAATCCTTACTTTATCAACCAAAATCAACATAACATTCACCAAACATAAAGCCAAACTTTCGGCCTTCATGATTCTTTTTCAATATTCAAATTCCAACTTAATCCATCAACTTATCCCATCATAAACATCATACAAACATCATTCCTTAACAAAGATTCAACAAAATTCATAATGCATTTTTCTTCATAACTTTCAGCCTCATAACAAACAAACCAACCAACATGCTTTTCATAATCAACCAAGCATAGAACATGTTCATCATGCTTCCATAAACATCATACCAACATGATTTCAACTCAAATCCATAAACATACATGATTTTCCTTCAATCATATGCATAATAACCATCTAATAACTTAATCATAATATTACATTGATGAGATGAAGAAATGAGTTGAAGCAACTTGTCAAGAATTATCCCCAACTTTCAGGTTCAACATAGAAGAAAATGGTGGATTATTTCCAAAATCCAATCATTAAAACTTGAATAATAACCTTAAATAACGATCCTTACCTCTTAACCCTTGATGATTATTGATCCTAGAACCTTAGATGATGAAGATCAATTGATTAAAGCTCCTTGGAACCAGCTCCAAGTTTTGGCAGGCCTTGATAGAAGAAAGAAGAAGAGTTTGTTTTCTCTTTCTTCTTTGTACTACTTAATCATTTATATTCTTACTACTTGAATTTATTTTCTTTTCTTTCTCATTTCCCTTTTGATAATGTAATACATTATCTCTGTTACCACCCGCCTTGGATCCTTGGTAGAATTGTATATTTCTCACTATGTAATTTTGTTGGGAATTGATTCTGTAAATTC
>JBBYHH010693836.1:0-10105 GCA_038382905.1 Daphne laureola
GCTGGAAATGCAGTTTAGGTGATTGTAGTAATTTGTATGACACTCTTGTATACGACTAGACTATTTCATAAGTCAGTATTTTTTCTTCTTTTTTTTTGCTGTTGTTGATGAGAGTCAGTTAGTGTTAATCTACTTATCGAGTTGTAATTTAACATCTGTTCAAAGTTATTATTGGTACTTTGATATCAGATTCAAAGTTCCGGATGCTATATGTCAATTTTGCATAATCAAAGGAATAAGAAAACACTTTTGAGTCTTTGACCGAACCTTATAAGTTATAATGTCCGGTCACGTTTCTCCCACCACCACCTACGAACATCAAGCTTCCAAGAACTCACCAGTAAGGCTTTTGTTTTTTTTTAAAAGGTGATGAATTTATATTAAAGCAAGAATACCATCTCCAAAATGCGGAGGGAAATCCAGACGTTCATACAGATACATATAAAAAAAAATGACTAAATCGAGTTTTCAATTGTGGATAGGGGATGAATCTACCAATTCCCCCCAACGGATTCTAGTGGGACTCAAACGATTGGAGATCCAGAAGAAGAGAAATATTGAATGGAATCCAGAACTTGAGAGAATGGAATCCAGAACTTGAGAGCAGCTGTTAGGATGGTTCCTGTGTTGAACATCGGTTCTCTTTTTCCAAATACACCAAAATGAGATGAACGTGATGACTAGGTATCCTAAATTTTGATTGTTTGCACAACCTGCAAGTTTTGTTGGTGCAAGTAATCCAGAAATATCAATACCGAGGAAAGGATCTGCTTAGGATCAGGAGTGAACCAGCCTCCAAGTTTCCTGCACGAACGGGCACTAGATAATGACATGATCTAAGGTTTCCATCGGGGTTGCGCATCTGAGGCATCCGGTGTTGACAATTTGCACTCCTCTTTTCAGTAACTGATCGTTAGAAGATAGTCTGTCTAGGAAAGCTCGCCAACAACAATTTTGCACCTTCTTTGAAATCCAAGGCGGCCAAGTTATGTGATTATTGCTTCCATTTGTGTTTTGGTTTGTGGAGGCGATTAGCTTTGAAATATTTGAGATAGTGAAAGCGCCATCCGAGCTTAATGACCAACTCCATTGATCTTTCGAACCTGTTTTTAAAGTGACAAAGTTTAATAAAAGCATTAGATCTCTAAACTCACCCAACTCCCTTCCGCTTAGCTCTCTTCTTCAATTCCACGACCACCTCCAAACTCCCTCTTCCCACACCACTCTATCGGCGATGGTGCACTCACTTTCTAAATCGAGCTTCTCCAGCCGAGGGAAAAGAAATTATAACTTTAAGTTTCCTACCTAGATATCTTTCAAAAAAAGTGTATTTTCCTGATTTCCCATGAATTTGCGAAAAGAGTTGAAAAAGTCTACTCCTTTGTCCTCCAACTCCTTTCCTATTTTGATGATATCCTCCCAGATCCCCCTACTCATTTCCTTCCTGAATCAACCCGCCAAACTAAACCTCCCTCCTCGCCATGAATAGCCTTTACCCATAAAGCCTTATTTTCTACCCTGAATCTCCACCACCATTTACTTAGCAAAGCAGAATTCCTAAACTTCAGCCTATACACCCCCAAGCCTCCTACCTCCTTACTCCTTGTGACATTTTCCCAAGCAACCCAATAGATTCCATGGAAATCTTGATCTTCCCCCTAGAAATTTTTTGCTCTCAAACTCTGGAGAGTTTTAAGGACACTCACAGGGGCACGAAACATCGAGAAGAAATACAGAGGCAATGCAGATATTGCCGAATTCAGCAGGGTCAACCGACCTCCAACTAAGATATTTTTTACATTCCATGATGAGAGTTTGTTTCTGACCTTTTCTTCCACCTTATTCCAAGAATTGATTTGTGACATGACTAAACCAATAGGTAATCCAAGGTAAGTGATCGGAAATTGGCCTGGAGAACAACCCACAAGAGTTTCCATTATTTGTAATCCATCTAAACTGACACCCACTCCATATATCTTACTCTTTTCCAAATTAATTTCCAGTCCTGAAACTTTGCTGAAGCAAGATAAGATTCTCAGGAGATTATCAGTGTTCATGTGATGCCACGGCCCAAAGAAGATCACATCATCGGCATACTGAAGATGGGACACGCTAATTGCATGTCTGCCTACTTCCAATGCTTTCAATATTTCTTTTTCTTTAGCTTCTTCCATTAAGGTGTTTAGACCTTCTGTTGTAATTAGAAAGAGAAAGGGGGAAATGGGGTCACCTTGACGCAGACCTCTCTCCATTAGGAATTCTTTGGACGGAGATCCGTTCACAAGGACTGGCACGGAAGCCGACTGCAGGCACGCTCTGATCCATCTCTGCCATTTCTCGCCGAACTGCATTTGTTACATAATTGAGAACAAGTAATTCCAACTGACTATGTCGAAGGCCTTTTTAAAGTCTATCTTGAAGATCATGGATTTCTTCTTTATAGTTTTCAAAAATCTGAAAATCACATTAGCAATCAAGACACCATCCAGAATTTGTCTTCCTTGAAGAAATCCAGATTGAGCTTCGCTTATCGAATGAGGTAAGACAGTCTTCAAATGATCTGCGAGCAATTTGGAGATTACCTTTTATTGGCTGCATATCAAACTTATATGAATCACATCCTTTTCCAATGTGACAAGTGGCTTCAAAATATTTTACTGCTTTAATGTAGTCCTTAGACCATCCGAACCTGGTAATTTGTCACCACGGCACGCCCAAACCGCGTTTTTAATCTCCTTCTCAGTGAATGGTGCAGACAAAATTGTTTTCTCGGAAGGGGAAAGAGACTTGAATTTGGGACTGAGAAACTGAGGTCTCTTCTGATTAGGCTCCTTGAATAATTTTTGAAAGAAATCAACAGCTTCATCTTTGATTAAGTCTGGATCTTCTCACCACTCTCCATTAACAGTCAACCCCTTGATGGCATTGGACCTCAATCTTTTCTTTACTACCGCATGAAACAGTCTTGCATTTTCATCTCCCGCCGCTGCCTATTTAAGTTTTGCTCGTTGCTTTAGCATACTGGCGTTTGCCTTTTCAAGCTGGAAAAGACTGTCGCAACATTGCACTCTTTTACTTATTTCCTCTTCCGAAAGGTTTTTGGATTCTGCTTCACAGTCCCGATACTCCTTGTCTTGCATGAATCTTCCTCCAATCTTCCAAAATTATTGTTCTTCCAATCCTTTAATACTGATTGAAGAGCTTGAATATTCTTTTTGAGGATAAAGTCTAGATGTCCATTCACTTGGAAGTTAGCCAAGACATTTGAGAGTGTTGTTTTAAAATCCGGATGTTGTAACCAAATGTTGAAGCATCGAAATGGCTTATGGCCAAAGTATACTGACTTTTCAAGAATCAAGATTGGTAAGCTACATGTTTTTGCGAAGAGATTTGGACAAATGTCCAGAAAAGTAGTGTTGCATAATGTTCTGTCCAGCTTGCTGAGTTTTGTGCCCGATTTATTAATCCAAGTAAATTTCATGTCCGCAAAATGAATCTCATGAAGATTTACTAATGAAATAAATCTATTGAAGTCCTGAGCTTCTATTGGATTCAAAACTGACCCCTTTCTTTCTTCTTGCCGATGGACTGCATTGAAGTCTCCTAAGCAACATATAGGACCTTCAAAGTTGTTAAAAAGACTGAGCATAACCTCCCAGAGTTGGTTTTTTTCCTGCTCTGAATGAGGGCCATACACATTGATAATCATGATTTCCTTGCCTTTATCCAAAACATTACCCTGAATAGCTAGAAACCCATTTCCCAAAATTGAATAGTTCAACACAAAACTAGCAGTGGACCAAAGAAAACATAAGCGACCAGACCTTCCAACTGAGTTTTTAGCAATGAAGCCAAAATCATCTGAGTCCCAAAGACCTCTTTCTATGAACGGACTTAGACTCTCCAATTGTGTCTCCTGTATAGCTAAGAATTCAAGCTTCTCTTTACCGACCATTTTCCTGATCCAATTCCTTTTCCAAGATTGACCCAAACCACAGATATTGATTGATAGCATCTTCATCTAAAACTTAAAAAGCACCCAGTACCGAGGACATAAGTGGACTTAATTTACAGTTTTTTTAGCCTTCTCAACTGGGATCGAATTGACTTCTCTGGGGTCGAATTGAATGCCCAGGCGTTCTTCTAACAGGGTGGTGCGGGAATCCTACAGGGATGAAGTTTCTGCTACACTCAACCTTTGTTGAATCCCGAGCCTGAATTGTATGTTGCGGCGAGTCAGGTAGAAGTTCTTGTCTTTGACTTTCATTGTAGACGCTTGTTCTTCCTCTAAGATTGATTCAGAGGTCTTAGTGTCACTATTGAGTTGGATAATTGTAGGTCTTCTATTGAATTTGCACCCTATTTTTGTACCGTTCTTCCCCAATCGGAAGGCTTTGGAGTTTTGATTACGAGTTCGGTGTGGTTTGTAAAGTTCAGAGTCAGAAAGCGTAGCTTGACTATCAAGTGTGTTCTGTTTGAGAAGTTAGGAAGAAGCTGGAAGTAATGTTAGGTCAATCAAGACCGAGCATGGAACAAAGGATCGTTCAGTTGTTGTTCTTGTTCTGCGGCCCATATGTGAGGCCTTTTGCATTGTTGCAGACAAAAAACCGAACCATCCATTAAACGGTTAAATTAATGATTCAAGATTTAACCGATTTAATTAATTGAGTCAATGATTAGACCGTTATTTTTCTATAATCTAGTATTAAAGTGTTCATCTTATAGAGTTACTGCAAAGTGTTCAGTCCGACATGATTCTCCTTCATGCTCGAGCTCAACTGCATCAGATCCACCCTTAAAAGAACTCATCTTCTTTAACAAAGGCCGTCTATAAAGGCAAGTATGATGGTCACCTCTTTTTAACATAATGATTGAACAAGGACGACAACTGAACAACCAACCACTACAGCCACTACGGCGGGGTGCACAGCTTCAGGTGGGGTGTTCCAGTCCGGTAACAGCGAAAAAAGACTCCAACAATTTCTTTCTTTTATGTTTAATATCAAATTTACCATTAAGTTTTGTTAAAAGTTGCAATTCATCCCAGGACTGACAAAACTAACGGTTTAAACAAAACCAAATTTAATTGGTTTAATCAATTTTTAGCGGTTTTTAATGATTTTCACATCTTCATCTGATTAACCAGAACCAGGATCGGACAGGGCACCAGTTCAACCGATCGATCTGGTCTGATTCTTTTAACCATGGTTGCAGTCAATGGGCCTTTGAAGGAGATTTTAATCGGGCCAATACTTGAATTTGTATCAGATTGAAAAGCTCTTTGTTCTTGGACACACAAGCCAGCTTTTGGGTGACTACTATAGTTCACTTTATGCGGGGAAGGCTGCGAACTGTGTTTGCATGTTTTCCATCCAGATGCGCTTTCCAAAGGCTGGCTTTTCGGGTCAGAGGAGTCTTTCCGTACGAACATCTTGAAAGTGGTGCATCGTCCGAGTCATCCGAGTCAGATGCCTGGTTCATCGATTTGGCTCCTCCCTCCAATTCCGACTCTGAGCTCCAGTTTGATGATGATTCTTGGTTGTCTGAAGGTATGAATTTAATTGAGTTATCAAGGTCTTCTGTAACTCTGATTTTCACCATATTTTTCCCACTTGAATCTGAAACGACAGGTTGATCATGTCCATTTGTGTTGTGTGGATGCAAATCTGTCCATAGTTTAAATGCAGGTTATGGATGAATGTTCCTTTCTCCGACAGTGGAGTTCTCCATTCTTTTGCGATGCGTATGAATGTTTCTTTCGTCCATATTTTGAGTGGCACTCCGACGACATTAAGCTAGACTATTCTTCCCGGATTGCCTAGTTCCTTAGTCCAAGTCCCAGCCTTCGTGAACCATGTAGAGAACCAGTTTTGTTTGGATTTCAGGATTTGAGATGCCAAATTTGCAGAGTTGCATTCAAATAACACTCTCAGGCCTCCGAGATATTTTATGTTGATTATGTTGAGAAGTGCATTTATGTTCTTCACGTCACCAAAGATACATGTTATAAGCCAATTGATTTCTGTGTAGGAAGGTTTAAAGATCAGGTTGCCTTTAGTCTGTAGGGTTCTGCTTTCCTCTGTTCTTCCAGTTGAACTTCTTTGTTCTTTGCGTCCTTTCGTATCCAAACCTTTGAAGCTTCCACATGGGTCAGTTCAGGAAGCATCAGAAAAACATTTCCAATTTTTTTTCTCACTTTTTCAATTTCCAATAAATTTAACAACCTTAAATCCATCATTTCTCTATAATATTTTTCTCAAATTTCTCCACTCACATACATCTAATCCATCAATCAAAAACACATCCAAAAATTTTCCAATTTTTCTTTCTCACTTACAATGAACTGAGGGCATATGATTTGCTATGGGTTTTAATGTTTGCAGCTTCTTTCATGCTAGGTGGCTTGATTTTTTTGTTGGGTTCTGCTTTCTCCTCTTGGAATTTAGGTAAGTTTACCTTTAGTTTGTAGGAGTCCATCCATAAGCTGTCCAATTCTTTTTCTTTCTCAACTACATCATGAACTCCCTTGAACCGAACGAAGCTGAATCTTTTCCCTGCCTTGGTTGTTTTATTTGGTATGTAAACATCCACTAGCCATCCCTTCCTTTCAAAAAGCTTCCAGAGATTATACTCAGTGCACCATGTTGGTAGGTTGTTGACGAAAAAGGAAGTGGTTGAAGATCTTAGAACCCTGTTCAAATTCTGAAAATCACTGCATGCCCTGTATTTCTTCCCCTATTGTTTTCCCCTAAACCCTCTTGTCTGTGGCTTCTCACTGGTTAGGATGTTCCTCACAAACCCCTCACGGATTTCTCTCTCACTCTTGCCCCTCACAGAAATCACTCTCGCTCTCCCTCTCATGGTTACATACTTTTGCACAACATAGTAGTACCATGTTTTCAGTCTGCCCTCTTCTCTTCACTCACCAGTAAGGCTTAACAATTGTACTCCCTAGTCATAAATCAAATGATACTCCAATCTTTTGATATTACATTTTATTCAAATTATTAATTCCACTGTCCCAAAGGTGTTGTAATTTTTTTATGGATCGACAGTTGAGGGATTAGAATAAAGACACTTAGAAAGAAGGAGATATCAGAGAAGAAAGAGAGGGAGGAAATTCAAACCTAAATTCTTCTTTTTTCATTCTTCTCGACAACAAGCATTTTAATGAAAAATATGTAACAAATTTTCAAGTGGAGGAAATTACCAATCCCAAGAAATATCTAAAGATTTTAGATCTTTTAAATTCTCATTACATGTTCATATTCATACAAAACACATGATTACATGGAAGATTAAATGGTATGACATCTCATAAAATATCATGCTTAATTATACAAGAATATATAAAACAACATAAAACACAAAAGAACATGAAGAAGCCGAATATATAAGTATCTTTCATCTTTGAAAACAGATTAAGGAATATATAATTCCTTGCTCCAAAAAACGTAAACTCCTTCCTTGCTTGATGATGATTCGCTTTCTTGAATTCTCCTAAGGTTGATGGCGGATTGAGGAGAGGAAGAAGGCTTCCTTGATCACCAAGAAGAAGAATAAGAAGAAGAACGGACAAGAAGATGATGCCAAGAGGGGAGAAGAAGGATTGATATGACACTTTGTAAATTCGAACTTAATCACCAAGAAATTCACTTGAAATGACGCAAAAAGGAGAGGAAGAAGAAGAAGAAATATGTGAACTAAAGTGTACCCAAAATGGTCATTCTTCCAACTATTTATAGTTGAAGAAAATGGTCATTACTTTAACCATTAAACCTTTCACTAAGACATAAAGCTTACAATTAAGCTTTCCATGATTTCTCATTTTTCCTATTCCACTAGCCATTTATTCCATAAGATAAATGATGTATTTCCCCTTAATATTACTCCTAAAATCAGCTATATACATAATATACCTTTAATGAAGTTATTCAATGGTGCAAGGTGCATACACCTTGTACCAAAGTTACCAAAATACCATTACTTTGATAAAATGTTCTAAAAATGGAAATAGATACAAAATGAGGTTTGAAATTATACAAAATAATTTCAAACTATTTCAATTCACATAATTGAGCTCCTTTAAGCTTATTAGTGCACTTTCACCAAAATATCCTTATTTTGATAAAAGATGCCCTAGTGGATTCTTCCTCACTTGAACTCACAACTACTTTTAGTTGTAGTGAGTAAGAGTACCAACTCAAGAAGTTTTCTTGGTACGCCAGAGAATTCCAACAGAACTTAGGTGCACTTAGTTGAAAATCACACCATTAAAACTTTTAGCCTTTCTAATTCCCGCCCCAAATGTCCACGTGTCAAAATCTATCAGCCACATCATCAAAGAATTGACGGAAGGATGAGATTGATACAATTTGAGGAGTTGAGTGGCTGATTTGGCCCATTAAATGGTTTAATGGCTGAGTCATGATGATTCAAATAGTTTAGGGGTTCATGCATCCTTTTTGCCATTATAATACTATTGAGCCTATTTATAATATTATTACTACCTAGCCCAATTATTTCACATTAATCCCAAATCAAAAAACCCCTTAGTCCCTTACTCAGTACCAATAGAAAGCAATCAACATCTTTGCAAGTCTCAGCCTCTTCATGTTCAAGCCTTCTAGTTCCAGCCTTCACATACAAGCGGCTTTGTGTTCAAGACTTGAAGTTCAACATCTTTAAATTTTCAAGAAATCTCTTCATCATCTGCTCCACTTCGTCGTCTCCACGAGTTTATCCATCGCCCATCGGTGTAACAACCATGTTACAGTCACCTCGGGCAGGTGATGATTTTTCGAGAAGGATTGCCCGAGGGTCAGATTCTCCTATCGACGAGACTCTGTTCAGATGTGTGGGAGACATCTTCTAATGATTCCCAAGTCTTAGGAATTTATTGAAAGTTCATTTCCGCAGGATTTCACATTTCTAAGTTGGTATGTGAATTTCGGGTCATTTTACAAAAAAATGGGCTCGAGGGGCAAAATGGTTATTTTTGGAAAATTAGATGAGAAAATGTATTTTTGTAATTTGGCATGAGTGGGGGCGGCTCTTGGTAGTGGAAATATATAGGAAAATATTTGGTGGATTTATGGTTTATGGTATTAATTATGTATATAAGGTAATAATATTAAAAGAGAAGGTGAAATACATGTGTCATGATCTAAGCATTGATGGAAGAGATAAGAATCTAATACAATGGTGGAGGATGACTTGGAAGAGGTGGTTCTATGTTGGTCGAATTTTATGGATTTTGAATAAAGTTTGGATTCAAGTTCAAACAAGTGTTAATATGTGTTACACCCATCTTGGACGCTTGGTGATTACCCGGTGTATTTTGGCCGGAAGTTTAAGTTGTGTAATTACCGAGATAATTAATGACATGCATTGAAGTATGTTCATAAGTGAAATCTATGTCCTGGGAATTTATTCGAAACTCATCGTTCAAAATTCTAGTGACTTTCGGAAATATGACAATTTCCACGCACAGTTTAACCTCTGGTCGGTCAAATATTTTTAGTTAATTCCACAGTGGTTCAAATCAAGATTTGTAAAAATTTTATTCAACTAGACACATAGGGCTATATCCATGTAAATGTTTATAATTTTATCCCTGGTATATTGGTACAGTTAATTCGTACACCTTGGGTAAAAAATCTGCCAACCCTAATTTGGGCTAAGGGATGAAAGATTAAGTTTTGGGCCTATTGTTTGGGCCAATCTGAATTTATTGTGTTCCTAACCCATTTGGAAATTCATAATTGGTTCCATGTTAGCTTGGTTAGGTTCCATTTGTCACATGTTAGTTTGTGACTAAGAAAAGACAAGGTTGGTATGAGATGGAGTGTAAATTACTCCATCATCATTTGTGCAAAGAGTGTAAGCTAACTCTTACACATGAATCATGGAATGGCAAGCAACACTCCACCCTTCCCTTAGTGAGGCCAGCCAACCTAGCTTCCTTTACCAAATATGTTCATTTTCTTTCATTTACCATTCATTCACAAACACTTAGACAAAAAATCCTCTCCCTTCTCTCTAACTTCTCTCTCCTTTGAACATTGCCTATGTTCTTGGCATGTTCTTCATATTCAAGTGAGCT
>JBBYHH010693847.1:0-10105 GCA_038382905.1 Daphne laureola
TGAAATTAGAGAATGAAATATTGATGGCCTATCAGAATACCAGATATCCCAAATAATCCACCACATGATAATGTATGGGATATCGGTAAAAAACATGAATAGAGAAGTAACTAACCAGCATATAGCAGAGATGATAATCTGAGCCTTTACTAGACAATTAAGAAATTGGTGGGATAAGTGTCTTTCTGAACAAGCAAGACAAAAAAATAAGAAATGCTACAAGAAATATAGAAGTTTCCCAAGGAAATCAAGTCATAAGAATGGCAAAATTAGTTGCGATTAATACATTAATATTAACAATCTATCTGCATTTTATAGAAACACGAGAAACTAAGCAAATGTTAAATGAAGAATTATTGCTTAACTTGAAATGTAGAACTCTGTTTGACCTAGAATGGTATAAAGATACCTTCTTCTCAAGAGTTTATGAAAGAGAATACTGTAATTCCACTATATGGAAAGAAAAGTTCATCCAAGGTCTACCAAGACACTTTGGGCAATTGGTCATTGACCATATGAGAGAAAAAAACCAAAGAAATTTAGAAATAGAGAATTTCACTTATGGTCAGATATTCTCAGAAATAAAAGAAGTTGGTCTTAATATGTGTCATGAACTTAAATGGAAGAAACAAGCCAAGAAAGGGAGACTTGAGGGAAGAAGAGAAATGAGAAGTTTTTGTGCCCAATATGGGTACAACCTACATGACCCAGATCAAGAACACAAGAGGTCTAGAAGAAACAAACCCTACAGAAATTATAGGGAAAATGTTGATTTTAGATCCACCGTTAACATGTTTTACATGTTATTCAGTCTCAATCATGTGTAAGATGTACATGTACATTTTATATCAATTTCGGATTTTATGTAAATTTATAGCATGGTGTTTCTTGTCCTATGATGCTTTCATCATTTCAAGAACACATCAAGGAAGAAGTGAGAAGATCGTAATCATACTACTATGATTAGAATGTGTACCTTACTCCTGGAAATCAGCATAGGGATATTTATCTTTGCTCCAAAACGTAAGCTCCGCTTGAACTCTTGATGAACACCAATAACACCTTGAATGTCTTCAAGGTTGTGACATGTTCTTCTTGATGATGGGAGGACCGATTTTATGTGATGACAAGAGGTTGGATGCTTTAAAGAAACACACTTGAATCCACCCAAAATGCTCCTGAGAATGCCTTGCAAATTCAGCCTTGAAAGTGAGTGGAAGAAGATAAAGAAGTGTTTTCGGAGTACTTCGAAAGTATCCAGAGGTGTGTGTGTCTGAGTGGCCTTTCCTCTCTATTTATAGAGAGGAGTTACTTAGCTACTAAGTTTACTTCACCGAGAAGTAACTTAGCCACTAAGTAACTTATATGTTGCTTCTTCTAGAAGTAACTTAGCCACTAAGTAACTTCTCGTAGAAGTAACGTTAGCCACTACGTTACTTAACCATTAAGTAACGTTACTTACTTAGCCACTAAGTAACGTAACTTAGTTACTATATTACTTAACCATTAAGTAATGTCACTTACTTAGCCACTAAGTAACGTAACTACTACATTACCACAACACACATTTGAGCTCCTTTCAGTTCACCTTGAGCTGAAAGCCACTTCTTCATCAAGATTAGCTTACTTGAGCTAAAGTTAGCTAATTCTAGCTAATCTCAAAAATGGTCTTAATGCGCCAAGAATTCTAACAGTTAAGGGATATTTTAAATGCATTTTGTCATAGCCTTAATAGAAATGCTCGATCTCGAGCTTGATTAGTATCCTTAAGGTAAAGATTCACGTTCGAGCTTAGTTTAGTTGGCCCCAACCTTTGCTACTTAAACCTCTAAATTTATCCACAATTTGTTCCCACAAATGTAAACCCTAAATGTTTAAAAGGTTTAGGCTCACGAGGGCAAGTCATAGGGGCAATCCAATGATTTTACTATTCTCTTATTAGAAGGTCTACTTGAGTTCAAGTTTGGATTTTTCGAGCTTGGACAAAATGACAAGTTCGACTCATCAAAATTTCTCTTAATTAAATATTTGCGAAGGATATTTACCCATTTTTCTTTAGTCAAAACGTTCTCCCAAATCTATTTCTCAGTGCAAATTGTTCTTCTCAACGCATCTCATTCTCGACGCTGACATATCTAGTTCTTGATGCTGATAGATTTGGTTCTCATCACCGATGACTCTTTCCATCGAATTTGGTTTTTGACGCCAATGAAGAGACTTCCTATCGATCTAGGTTCCAACAAAGTTGAATTACATGGCCCACAAAGCACCATTTACGATGTTCACTCGCACAATCGGCTAGATCTTCAACAATGCCTACTGATGATCTTGGGATTTATAATTATGGATTTAGGGTTATATAATTGGGTTATGAAAAAGAAGTTTTTTTGTCCATTATAAATGATTCAAATAAGACTCGCAAGCTCGACGAGCCGAACATACAAAGCTCGAGGTTTGGTTTTATCACACAAGTTCAAATTTACCTTGAGCTCGTGAAAGTCGAGCTCGAGTTGACTTACCTCTACCATACCTTTTATAGTGTTGTAAATTGGAGAAATTGTATATTTTCGAACTTTAGGGGTGTAACTGAAAATCGACACCCCTTATGCTTCCGTTTCGTGTATTTCGTACGACCTCGCAGTTTCATTTCTTTGTCGAAACAAACCCGGCCGATTTTGCGACGACGCCCGACTCTCAGGAGGTTCAGAGAGCTCCGAGCACCGACGCGCACTCGCTGCTAGTAGTCGCGGTATCGTGCCGTCCACCGGCGACGAATATTCTCATCTCCGAATTTCAAAAATACGGTAACACCCCTAGCGCTAGGTTTAATCTTCTGCATGCTGTTGTTTTTGGTGTTTGTGTTTTCTTTGAATTCCGGCCATTTGAGCTATGCACATGCCGCGTTTCCGCTTGTTTAATTGGAAAACCTGAACAGAGTTCTGCTACCGCGGCTCGTGGTATACGAAGTTTGGTATAGGTGATTGGTTGTGGAGTGAACGGAACTACAGTGATTCTATTTGTCTAAGCTGTTGCCGCTGGCTGAATACCTAATCTGTTTGATGTTAGGTTGTTGCTTCAAGGTTCTGGGGCACCATGTGATAACTATTGCTCTTCATCTTGTTTAATTTGAAGTCACAGTAGCTAGTATCTTTATGATTAGGTCCGTTCTATTTTATCCCCTCGTAGGGGAACTGTTAAGGAAATCTTTTGGTCCTTAACATGGATTTTCTTGCTTTTACATGAATATTTTTGCTATGCTATAAGGTGGCGTTGTTGCGATCTGATCAATTAGATATTTTTTTCACTTTTGCAGCCTAGTCATACTGAACTCTTTTTCTTCTGCAATGGCTAATAATACTCAGTCCTCAAGTGCACAGGTACCATGCTTTCATACAACATATTGATATGTTGGGTTACTGATTCAAATAGATTATTTCTCAGCATGTTCCATCATGTTATGTGCTTAGTTTGGTAATATTTTAGATTGCTTTGTACTTGTGGATGCAAATACTTAGCTGCAACCAGATCACTCAATGAATTACTCTCTGCTAAAATTGGCGGGTTCTACCAGTTGTAAATGATTTTTTTTCCCTTCATGCTACTGTTCCCCCCTTACATATATTACAACTTTTTGAGACACCATGCACATAAGTATGGGGCCCTCTGAGTGTAGGTTGCCCCCTTTAAGTGATAGGATCACTAGAAATTGAAGTATTATTGACACAGAAGAAGATGCATCTGTTTCTTTCATCATTTGGCTGAACTTTATTTTTAAGCAAACTATAAGATGATTAAGGTAAATCTTTCTCCCAGCCACTTTGGCCTCCTCCAGCTGGGTCCATGGGTCCTCAAAGCTTTACCTCGCCTGTATCTGCACAAGTAATTTCTGCCCTTGTTTAATTAAGGACTCTTGTTAACTTCTTTTGTAGAATATTGATTTCGCTACCTAAAAATCTTCTTGTTGCAGTTTCGACCTATGGTTTCTGTACAACAGGGGCACCCATATGCTCCAGCACCATCCCAGCAATTTCGACCTGTTGGGCAAGTTTCTGCTACAAATGTTGGCATAGCTGCTGGTCAAAATCAACAGCCACAATTTTCTCAACCAATGCCTCCATTCCCGCCAAGGCCAACTCAGGCTGTTACGTCTTCCTCTCAACCCATAGCAGTGTCATATTCCCAAAACAGGGCCCTTATATCTGGTTCAACCCAGTCACAGCCAACTGGTCCCCCTTCTAACACTCATATGCTTGGCTTTGGTGCCCCAGGAATGCCCGTCTCTTCACCATATGCTGTATGTCTTGTTCCTATATTAATTTGCATGTGGAATGCTATTTATTGTAATGTTTAATGTGTTTCCCCCTTTCTCCTCAGATCTTGTCTTGTAATCCCTGTTGATTTTTTTTTTCAATCTAACTTTTTATTTTTTATCCAGTTTGCCCCATCTTCTTTTGGCCAGTCACAGAACAATGTCAATGTTGTATCCCAGTTTCAACCTATGACCCAAGGCCATGCACCTGTGGGTGGCCAACCATGGCTTTCTGGGAATCAAAGTGCACCGCTTGCTGCAACAGTTCAGCATAGTAGCCAACAATTCCTAGGCACTCCTACAGATCCAGTAAGTGCTTTTCCAGTTGACACACTGGTTGATGTATTCCACAATATACTACAATTTAGTCATTTTTTTTACTTGTACGCATATAACATGTTAACACCTTCTTTTAGACCTTTCCTTGCTATCTTGTTGGAATTTTCAGCTTTTAGTATGTTTAATAATTTTAAAAGCTTTTTCATTAGAAAATTCTTCAGTTACTTGTTTGCTGTAACTGTCTAATTTGCATGACATCTTCTACCTGGATACCTTACCAGTAGGATACCATTGTTACTTCCGAAGAAAAAAAGGGCAATTTAATGTGAATGAAAGCAAATTGAACTCTTGTTGGTCATATTTTGTACTCCCTTCCAAATTGGTTGATAGATTTACTTTTCAGCATATAATTTAGGATTTTTTCCTTGACTTTTTGGACATTTTAGCGACAAAAGCAAATAATTTATATGCAAATAATATTTTAATGATGCTAGTATATATATATATATATATTAATAATTTTATAACGAAATTTTATTTGATAATCTGAGTTGAACAAAAGTTCAGAAGTCAAATGTACTAAACAATTTGTGATCGAGGGAGTATAAGTTCCTCGAACAGTAAACCAAGTAGATAAAATTATTTGCTTGTTGTATCATCTTGTTATTTCACTATTGTTTTCTTCCAAGTTGTTAGTTAGGTACTCGGGGCATGTTGTACTCATAAAGTTTCTTTGTTTAGGGGGAACTTAGCATATAAGATTGAAGTCTTATTTGCATTGTTTGTCCTCAAACTTGACCAACTCAAATGCGTTGGCAGCATAAGTCTAACTGAGTTTGACTTGGTCCTCCATCCTGTAAAAGCTGTGCGAGCTAGTTTTTGAGCCCCTGTCTTCTTCACAGCCAACTTGTGAACCTCAGTTTTCTTAAGCCACTCTGCCATGCCACTGCCACCCACGCCACTGTTGTCGAACACTATGATGTTCTATTTTCTGGTCAGTTTTCATAGCCTCTAAGGGAAAAAATACCATGGAGTAGACCCGGGGAACCCAAACAAGCAGAGAGATGGTGAATATGTTGTTTCCAGAGAGAGAGAGAGAGAGAAATAGACTAGGAAACAATCCCAAATAGTTAGTATACTCCCTTCATCCATATATGATTGTAGGTGTTTTTTCTGATTTTGCCTCCTAGTGTGATGTGATTCCTTATGGGATTTAAAGGAAACACAACCAAAGTAGGATATATCTTGCTTGGCAAGCAACGGGACTTGGAATGTATGGCTGCTAACACCTCCTTTTGACAAGATTATGAAAGGCGATAATAGTGATATGCGAAGGGGTAGATGATGGACCCAACACCTCCTCACTATTAAGTGTGCAATATTGTATATAAGTAGACTTGGGCAAAGTGAGTATGCCTCAAGAATTGTGTGGGAAAAAATATAGGAAGGAAAGAGGAGAGAATTTTCTCTGAAAGACTAATCTTCTATTTCTCAAATTGTGGTGGTACGAGCAAGGTGTGAAATCTCGTACCGGCTATCGTACCGGTTTTCTAATGGTACGAGACAATATTGGTGTATCGGAGGTATACCGGATGTACCGGAAATAGTGTACCGGCTTAAAAAAATTATCTATAATATATACACACACACACACATAGATATATGGGTGATACATTTGTTTTAAATGAAGATATCGGTTCAATAAGAAATAAGAAAAGTGTAATGTGTCAATTTGTAAATCAGAAAGTTATTTTATTACTTAATTGTGTATTAAAAAAGGAAGAGTATCATCTATCTTTGTTAATTGCTCTTTCATAATTTGCCAAAAATGTGGTCTGGGAGACCATGAGAGATGAGATCAGGGGATTGGTAATGTATAGTCCATAGGCCAAAGGCTAAAAGTACTAAGCTACAACATTCCCACTTATCAAAAAACAAAAACTTTCCCTGTTCCCCATCAATGCGTACAGTGAGTAGCCAGAGAAGGTGATTTTCAAAAATAAAACTCTTCTCTGTTGATTGTGCTCATTGGCGAGCAGATGAATGTCGGCCTAAAAAGAGCCATTGATCGTAGATCTAGCAGTTAGAGCGCTGGTCGGTGGTGGTGTCTTCAAACAGCGGCAACGGAGCTACAACAAAGCGATGGTGGATCACATATCTGACTGGGAAGAAGACTGTAACGTCTGTTTTACTTTTTCAGCCGGTAACGAATTTGCCAATATACCCTTTACCGCCTATGCTGGTTGGCTATCTTTGCCGAGACGGTATTCAACACATTAATCTCGTTTTTTGTCCGGTGATATCTTGAACAATGGGTACAAGTGAAGAAATCACCTCTATTTATAGGTAAGAAAGGGTCTAAGGTAGAGAGAATGTGCCAAAGAATATTCCTTTTGGCACACTTCACGCATGTGATCTAAATAAAATAAAAAGAAAAGAAATTACAAAAAAATAATTCTCTCCAATTTATTATCCAATTTATTTCTAGTCGAAGTTATGGTGGAGGGTAGCTCAAGGTTCTGGGAAAATTTGGTGAAAGGTGCTGGAATGTCTCATTTTTTCATTTTTTGGCCCAAATCTGCATGTAGAAAAGTTGAGTCTCTTTTATAGCTCCTTGTGACCCAACAAAAGAGCACAAAAGCTCTTTTGTTGCTCCAAAATATTCAAGCTGGTCCTCCAATTCTTCAAACTCTTCCTCATGAACCTCCACCTTTGCAAATGTGCTTATGATCATGGTGAGAGCCCCTTTTGCTTGTTTTGTCCTTGATCTTGTGAGAGGTCTTCCAAGTCCTCCCAATTGGTTGTTGGTCTTCTTGATCACATTGGAATGAAGATCATGTAATTTGCTTGTGAGATCTATTTGTGAAGGGAAGTGGGAAATTTAGAGGTATTTAAGAAACTTTATTTGTAAAAAGGTTTCCTTTTCTAGGAAACAAAACAATTTTTTTGTGTGGATAGCCCAATATAGGAGGAAATTCTAATCTACAAGTCCCGCTCCGTGTGGAACTTTGTGCAGGAGTCACTGTAGAGGCCCAGAGTGTGACAATGGTGCAGTTTATGCCCTTATATGTTTTTTGAATGACACATTTTAGGATTTCAATGTGTGCCATTGACACATTCTAGGTCCAAAAAAACTCCCGTAGGAGTGCTGCATGGAGTGGGTCTTGTAGATTAGTATGACCTTATAGAAAGTAGTCAATTTTGTAAGGAGGGAGGGAGTACGTTTTCAGGAATTTTCTAAATCGCACACCTATGAAGCGCAAATCCCAATTTGAGCTTGTGGTTCACATGAAAATTACTTGCAACTCTTTCCTGTTTTAAAAACATTATAAAGGAAAACATTTTAATAAATTGCACGTTGTCCTTCTATTTCTTTGTCTTCTTTTTGTGTCTTGTTTACGTTTTGCTCCTGCAGAGTTGGTTCCTCCAAATTCTACTTATTTATTTACTTATTCATTTATTTATTATTTCTTGATATAATCTATGATGTATCAGGCAGCAGGTGCTTCAAGTGTCAATCAGCAGTCTGCGTCTGATTGGCAAGAGCATACGTCTGCTGATGGAAGGAGGTAACATCTAGCACTTGCCAATTCATTGCTAAAAATCTTATGACTTAAAAGTATTTGAAGTTTATATTTGAGGTTAAGCATGATGTTTATAATAGCACTTTTGTTGTGCTGAAGCCTGAAGCTCATTTCTGCTGTAGTTTTCTGGAGAGACTGTTGATGTGAAATTTCATGTTCTTGTGGTTCACCATTCAGCTGACACGTGTTTATTATTAGGTATTATTACAACAAAAAGACCAGACAATCTAGTTGGGAGAAGCCGCTGGAACTAATGACACCTATTGAGGTCAGCAATAAAAGTTTCACATTTCTCTCTTGTTAATCTAAATTTTTAAGATGAGCTAGTGTTTCACGTGACTTGCTGTATGCATGCTTCATGCTATTTTTATCGATGAATACAATTATGACCATCATAGGTTGATCAAAATTGTTTTATTCGAAATTTCCTTTCTTTTGCATGTTTTTGCATTGAGTTGTAGATTTCATGGCAAAGTCTGGAGATATTTAACAACTGGTCTATATGTTGACTATGATGGCGGTCTTCACTTTTGTAAGGCAGGCAATATTTTAGCTTTCTGTATCTTGTTTTTATGCATGGATAAAGTGAAGATAATAAACAGGCAAATGATTCTTTGATGTGCATTTTATTCTATGTCTCTGTTTCTGCATCTGTGCATAGAAATATGTTTCACTTCTCACAATAAATGGATCTTGTCAGAAGTTCTCACAATAAATGGCCTACTTGTAACTTTCATTTTCTTGGATATCCTCTAGATCTATACAATTATCGCTGCCCGGAGCTTTTATTTGAAAAGGATCTTCTATTGAATGCGATAAATAGGTCCTGTTCTCATGCTTTTAATGCCAATATATCTGCATCTGCTCTTAGAGACATACTTTCATCTTATCTATCATGTATGAGGCATCTTAAGTATAAAGTTTATGTTTTACCTTAATGGTTTATCATGGTCAACTTTTGCTTGTAATGGTTTGTATAAGTTACAGGTGCACATGCGACTGATTGTGAGGTATGAAATGCTTGTTTGATGCTTTTTGTTCTTGCTAGTTTATTCTTGTTTCATGATTGACCTTTCCTTGTTCCTTTTGTTACTTTTCTCGATGCCTTTTGTCGGGGTGGGGATTGTCAAGACTGTATGCGTAAAAGAGTTACACCATGCAACATTTGCATATATGAAAAGCTGTGTCTGGGTTCTACATTGGAAAATTTGAGGCAGTTAATAATTTTCGTTGCCAAAAGTATCTTTTTCCGTACTTCTGTTCTAGACTTGTTTACATTGATTTTATGATGGTTGTGCTGTATCTAAATTCTACTTAATGATGATATGATCCAATCTAAGAGAAAACAAAGCCTTTTGGTGCTAAAAAATGTTTTCATATGTTAATTCCTGATGCTTTGTAAATGGCATCCAGATTGTACTGTGGTATGTTAGTCTCAACCTGTTTTTGTTGTTTGCTGATGATTTTGTGGTATCTCAGTTATACGTAACAATGTCCATATCCATTGTAAGGGAAAACATTGCGTTTTGGTTGCTAAATGCTAACTGTAATGCTTTAAACTGGCATCGACATTGCACTGTTCTTTTTCAGCTGTATCTGTGGTAAGTATTGTTAATCCAGCTAATTCGCACAGTTGTGCTGGCATAATGTCCTTGAATGGGTGATAAAAAATGAGAATAGGTTTTCCGGTAATTATTGCATAGTAGGTTAAAGTTTTTGTCAGTTCTTTCCGTTTAATGACCACTGCTTCTGTAACAGAGGGCAGATGCATCCACTGTTTGGAAAGAGTTCACCACTCCAGAGGGAAGAACGTATGTCCTATAAGTTATCATTTACAGATTTTCCTGGCATGTTGTTTGACTAACGTTTTCAGTTTTTTAGTAATTCAATATCAGCTTGTAATTAGGAATTTAAACCTGCAGGTATTACTATA
>JBBYHH010693869.1:0-18451 GCA_038382905.1 Daphne laureola
TGCTGCTGCCCATAATTCGCCTGAAGAAGTTAAGGAGATAGTGGAGACGTTTTCCTCCTCCTCCACCGATGATTATCGTGACATTTCCAGAGTCCCGGACTTTCAACTGGGAATTCCGTATGGTATGTGTCAAACCGGATGTGATGAGCCTAGTAGATCCTCAGTTAATCTTAATGGATTCTATATGTGATTGTTCAATGCTGCTGATAGCGTTTTTTCAATTATCTCCAGGCTTGCTTCTTAGTGTGACCGGTTTCCTGTCTTTCATGCTCTATGGAAGCATTGATGCCTTAAGATTTGGGGTTATTCTAGGCGGTGCTGTTTTAGCTTTAAGCATACAAAGCTTAAAATCCTATAAAAGAGGGGAGCCATCTGGTCTAGCCTTGAAAGGACAAGCAGGTTAGGAGGACTTGTTCAAGCTTTTGAAAGCAAGTGGAAAATGCTTTTGGAGTACTTTTTTTTTGTATTCTATAATGTTGAGCATATTTTGGCGAAATCTGGTATTAACCTGTGAATCCAAGTTTGCACTTCATCTCATGATTTTTAAAACCAGTTTTCTGGATGTTAGTTATGGGGTCAGAAATTTGATTTATTCGAGTGAGGGAAAGAAAATGGTAATTAAGGTTTCATGTTCTGAATGTTGATTTTTTATCCTGCAGCAATAGTTGCTGTACTATTTCTGAGACAGTTGCGCCTACTATTGCAGGTATGGCTGTAATGCTGTATGCTCCAGGGTGCTATTATCTTCTATCTGTCAAAGTTTCTTGCCAGTTTCTGGATGAAACTAATGATCTTTCTTCATTTTCACTTCTACAGGGGCCAGGATTTCTTAAATTGGTTTCCACTGCACTCAGGTTTGTGAGCATCATGTTTCTTTAACCTTTTCTGTGACATATGTGGCAATACCAGGCTATTAAAAAGCTTGGAAGCTGCACTGCTGCTGGGTGTAGTAAGGAATACATGGGCATGGGAGCTGCTGACTATTAGTGCATTTAAAATATGATCATCAAAAGCTTAGATTAGATACCTGCTACTGAATTTATTTTGCAGTACTTAGTTTTTTGTGGGTTTGGGTGGATTTTTTAAAATTGATGTGATATACTATGTGATAGGAAAAGATGTTGATTTGATAGAAATTAGGAGGTTTTGGGTGAAAACTAATGACGCCGAACACATCCATGTTTAGGAGTCCTCAGCAACTTCAGTTGAAACGATAATATGGATGGATTATAACAAAAAACTAGGACCCACATATCTCTGTGTTCCGTCTGCTGAAGTCGCATCTTAAGGCTCACACCTGCATACTTGATCTCTTTTCTTGTGTGGATTCTAGCATAATCTTATGGTTTAGGATCAAGCATCACACTTCTGTGTTTTAAGAAATTGCAGTTTGTAATGTTTCTCCAAGGCAGTAGGAAGTACTGACTGGGTCTAACCTTTGTTTATTGCAGTGGTGCTATGCTAGCTTTTTACTTCTATAGGATGATAGCAGACAGAAAACAGAGGAGAGATTTGGAGCCAGGAGCTTAGAATTGATTGATACATCTGTGAGCTGATTTCTCTTGCATCAAACTGGATGGTTTGTCTCATCCCATCTTCTAACCAATTTATTTTTTTTCTTTCTAAACAACCTCCTCTTCCATTACCTCAGTTGAATAGGAGTATGTGTTACCATTTTGTTTGTTGAATTGATATTCTCAAGTAACCTACTGCTTGCATATCCCGTTAACATTTTCTATTTAAAATTACAAGTTGTACTGGTAGCTGTAAACCTGTATCTGGTTCTCAAGTCAGCATAGCAATGCAAGAATGTTCTTTTTCTTGTTATGCATAAGATAAGACAGATTTAGATATTACTTATGATGTACCGTATCTGTTCACTCTTATGGCGTTCAATAAGAGAAAAGAGTCCCACCAATTTTCAAGGTAGCGTTCCACCACATCACATGTTAAGTGTTATTTTGATGGAAATACAGAAATATTGCAGGTAGGAAATGGTGGATTGAAGAATTGGGAAGCGTTCCGCATCTCTCTCTATGCCATAATCAGTGTTGTATACCCATCATTGAGAGGCTAAGATTGGAGTTTTTCATGGGAAGCAATCATCAGATGAGAGTGGATGTCAAATTTGCTTTGCTTCTGGCCCATGTCCGTCAGCAGATACCAATAATTGTTGCTCTGTATTGTGTTTGTTTTCAACTCATTCTTATCTTTTGCTTCTTTTGGTCGAGAAAGCTTCTCTTAATTCCAATTCTAGATAGCACTCTTGAAAGATGCATTATAAGCTATCCAGCTTCTCTGAAGTGCGTCGCATCTACTCCATTCTCTTCCCAAATATTTTAAATTAATTTATTTTTATTTTTAAATAAAAGATTTATGTAATTAGATAAAAAAAAATTGATTTAAATATTTTTATTTAAATCAGTTAAATTTGAAATAAATTTTTTTTATCTAAATTTGTATGTAATATGAAAAAAAAAATGATGTTAATAAAATACAGTGTGAGACATACAGATTATATCAGTTTCAGTCTTTCAGTCTTTCAAATAGTCTTTGATTTGAAAGTTATGAGAAAAATAATTAAGATTACAGAATCTGTTCTGACTATCTCTAATTAATTTTATATTTTTTTTATTTTATAATATTTAATTTATATTTTTTATGGATGTTTAAATATTTAAAAATAAATATATTTTTTTTTATAAAGAAAACTAAAAAAAAAATTATTTTTTTCATCTAATAAATCTTTTATTTAAAGAAATAATTTATTTAAAGAATTTGTGAGAGAGAATAATTAATTTAGAGTATTCAAGGAGGAAGGGGAGGCTGAAGTCCACCACAGAATACGGTGAATAAACATAGCAATGGGGTGGATAAAAACCGTTAACCGCGGATAACCGATCGTTTCTGACGATTTTATCTACGAGTAAAATTAACAGATAAACCGTTATCTTTTTTATAAACGGTAGTTTAATGGATGAGATTAATGGTATGGATATAACCGGTAACCACAATTAAACGATTATTCATAAATTATATATTTATATACTATCCAAATCCATCCCAACCGCACTAATGCTCAATCCAATCCATATTTTTATACTACCAAGGAGTGAAAAAG
Organism: Daphne laureola; assembly: GCA_038382905.1. Classification (NCBI taxonomy): domain Eukaryota; kingdom Viridiplantae; phylum Streptophyta; class Magnoliopsida; order Malvales; family Thymelaeaceae; genus Daphne; species Daphne laureola. The sequence continues at coordinate 3,122 of JBBYHH010693869.1, forward strand.
AAAAAGAACTACTGACTGCTCTTTTCAACTCATAAACCCTGGTAATTACAAGGAACTGACTGAAGTGTGCGGTGGTTTAAATTACAGGATCTAAAATGTAGAATCTGGTGAGAAAAGGAAAGAGACGATGGTCCTGTAGTAGTTAACAAGGTATAACCATAACCCGTACGTACCCGCCATCGTAAAAGACCAAGAAACAAAGTAGCTCCTAAACGCAGACCATTCTGTAGCCTCACCAACTTCTCAAGTTTAGTTTCTTTCAGATGTCTGCATGAGCAACAGCGTGATTCGGTTGATTATCCAACGGCATGTACTGCGCCATTATTGCCCTTATTTCTGAGTCCATGTATCTCTGCATATATAACAAAAGCATTACCAACTAAGATTAATGCTACTCCATATATATGCATTGCATTTTATTCATCATCTGCAGTCCAGATAAAAAATATGCAAGATCTTCTGTTCTATGTGAAAGGGAGAGAGGCGCCTACCCGGATCCTGTACTTGTAAATAGCATAACCAGCAACGGCAGCAGCAGCTACGCCCAGAATAATCATCCACGTGAAGCTCCAGCTTACCTCTGTGTTAGATTTACCTGAAAAACATATTGCACTCAGATAATGAATGAACTGAACGAACAGGCCTTTATTTACGGAGACGCATCAGGTCCTACATTGTAATATGGTTTATGATATACTACTAACAAAGAAAGTATCTTATCCGCATCTTTGACAACATCCCTTAGCAGCAATAGTAATGCACAATGATAAGTTTTGACTCACATTAACAATTAGCAATAGAAGTAGTAGCTAAGGAGCTTACTAATGCACGTGTCATGTTCTCGCATGTACAACAAACCGCTGTTACAGCTGCACTCATAACTGCCCCAGGTATTTTTACACTTGCAGTCTGGGCATTGGCAGGCTACCTTCTCTTTGCATTCATCCACATCTACAGTAAAGGAAAGATTAACAGGTTACAAAGGAAGTGGAAGATTATACAGAGGAGGATCTTTCAAAGGAAATATGTCGCTGCATGAACATTTGAGTCCCCAACAAAAAAAAGCAAGCAACGGTACTCGATCAAATAAGAAAACTCACTGTTATTATGAAAATCGACAGTAAAACAAAAGGTACGTTTGCGTGTCTTAAGCCACTAAAAGACAAATTGAGATCTGAACAAGTTGGTCAATCATTCTGCTTCATTCATGAGATTATAGTATCAGGCGAATAATTGTACCTTCACAGTTGTTGACACCGTCACCTTTAAACCCTGGCGGACACTTGCAACCTTGAGAGTTATCATCCTAAATGAACAAACCAATGAAACCATAAGCAAGTGAAGATGGGAGTTGCAGAGAGCATTGTAGAGACTTGGGCAATGGGAGCACAGGATCCGTCGTACAACTAATACTGGACTTATCCTACAAGCAGAAAATGTCTTGCCATCTTGAGTCTTCCTCCAACATCCACCATTGTTGATTTCACAACGCAGAGGGCCTGAAGCTGTTAAAACAGAAAGCAGGTATTATTATAGCAATATGTTTGTCCCAACATGTTCTCTTTCTAAAATTCACTGTGAAGAAGTACCTTCACAATGAGTATAACCATCACCAGTGAACTTAACACCGTTAACTATGGGGCACTGGCAGATTCTCCCACGGAAAGTATCCTACAAGAATATCCTATCATGAGCAAAAAAAATCATGTCCAAAATTACAGGTTTACAAAACTTTCCTGCAGCAAGCATACCCTGCATGCTGAAATGTTAGCTGTCTCGTCTTGCCAGCAGCCGCCATTGTGATCCAAACACTCATTAGTTTCGATATCTGCAAAACATAATAATAAATGTAACAACGGGATCTCTCCAATAAAGAGATATACTACAAAGCAGAGCAACAGAGAGGCTGTTCAATGTATGAAGGGGCATAAACACTAAATATTCATATGAGGGTAAGTCTTTAAAGGAAAAGGCCATTCAATGTTCAAATGACGGTAATTGTATTATGGCGACGTCAATGCAAGAAGAGAAAATCCAATCACAGGAAGCAAAGTATTTCAACTCATGATTGGCAGAGAACTTAATGCTTTGAAAGAAAAGGGATATACAAGTTGAACAGGCAATAACCTTCAGTTAAGCATATTGCAGGTTCTGTGGTCTCTTGAAAACCTGAACAAATTGCCTTGAGAACAGCTGTTTTGTCCAACTTCCCTGAGAACAACAATGAGTTTCAGATAACACCATCTAACTAATGGAACATCATTTCAAAAGTAACTTCAGTTCTTGACTCATACCTCTGTACTGTCTGTTGTTTATTACAAGAGTTGGCAAAATGGTCACATCTCCGCGGGAGCCTTTGCCAATCTGAAATAGCATAATCATAGAAAAAAATTAGAGTTTGGAGAAGGAAGGGAAAAGAAGACGCAAAATGATTTGCTAAGCAAGACTAACTTGTTCATCTTGCTCAGCTTTAAGAACATGGTTATCAACATCAGCCTCAGTGTCACCAATACATTCATCAACCTTCTTTAGGTCAACACCTGTGTAACAGAATGGAAAGGACAAACTTATCAGTACTCTCAAGCTATTAATTTGGTTTTCCTGTTTGGGGCGAGAGTTAATGCAATCAAACTAAATAATTCTAAATTTCTAATTTAGAGAGAGAGGCATACTGCACCTAAGGTAAAAAATTAAACCGGAGTGGTGCATTAAATACCTAAAGATTTAATAACGCCATCAGCACAGTCTTTCGTGTACTTTTTCTCTTTCATTGGACAGCGGATTGAGAAATCAGTGATATAATCCCACCAAAGCCACGGTTTCCCACTTTCATTAGCAACCTTGAAGAAGCATGCTTGATGCAGATTTTGAACTACAACATCCTTCCCATCATAACCCTTACTGAAATCCTGCTCAGGATCAGGAGCACAATACCTCCCGTGATTGATGCACTGAGACTTACACTGTTTACTCAGAATGAATGCTTCTGGGCAGTACCAAGTAATATAGTGTGGGGTGAACTGGGTGTATCCCTTCTGTTCAAGTATCTGGGCTGCACCTTTAAAGTTCTTAGCAAACTCTATCTGACTGTCACACTTCGGCCCACACTCGTCATTACTATTTGTCCAGAATTCATACTCAACCCGCTCATCAGGATGTGGAAGCGCCTCTGTCCAATCAAGGTTGATATTAACCATTTCCCCACTAGAAAGGGCCTTTTTAATACTGTCCCCAACTGACTTGGTTATAAGGGCTGATGGAATGATAATCTTATCCAGATAATCAGCACCCGAGTTATCCTCTTCAGGGGTGTCCATGGTAATCAAGGGTTCGTCCTTGTCATCTGCCACGAGAACAGCAGCCGCTCCAGCTTTCTGCGCGTTCCACGCTTTCAAAGTGAAAAAACAATCTGAGAATCAACAGATTTACAAATGTTAGACAGATCCAAAGTAGCAACTCTACCAAGAGCACCCATCGGTCCAGATATCACAACAACAATGTCATATCAAGGAAGCTAAAAGCAGCTAATTACCACATATCCAATCCACATATGGAATGCTGGTGAAACAATAAATCAATTCAGAAAGTGTATAAAAGGGAAAAGCCTTCAGGAGGTTGAAAAGGAAGCATAACTAGAAATTGCCAGATGCACTTGTACTATTGTCCTCAAAGAGTGTAAATTACGTAGTTGAGTCTCTTATCCAGAACTTGTAAAACTGGAACTTCACCAGATTAAGACTGTCCACTTCCACCAATAACCAGATAACTGATTTAGCATTCTTAAAATGGGGCTAAGGAGGGCAGCAAAAGAACCAAAACAGGTAAAATAATAACTAGGAATCAGATATCTTAATCGGAAAAGGGAGAAGAAAAAACCAAACTGACCTCCACGATCAACAAGGATAAAAGTTGGAAGTCCACCGGGCTTTGACTTGAAGCTGAGATCGAATTCATCAAAGTTTTTGCATGCCCCTCGATTGGCTTTCGGATAAACAACCAGACCAATTAAAGTTCCTCCATATTGAGGAACCCCAAAGTTCCCGATCGCGCATTCATAAGCCCCTTTGATCGTCTCCGGTGAGGTCACTTTCAAACTATTCTTCTCCACCACGAATCTCCCCAGACAAGACCCGCATAGCATTAGCAGCACCAAAAGAAACGCCAAAGTCACCAATTTCTCCTTCATCTTGGTCTGATTCCAGCCGAATCGATCGAAATATCAGAAGATAATTGCAGGGATCAGAAAAACCCAGATAGAGAGGCGGCAACTGGACCAATTCCCAGATAGGGAAGGACAGAGAGAAAGTTGATTTCTTTAGGAAAGGTTCCTGGATCAAGACTTCAACTTTGTTGACTACGCACGCAGAGAAACCGAATAACTTAGCAGAGAAGACAAGCTTTTTGCTCCCTAAGTTTCCCGGGTCTGAACTGTGGAGCGCAACTCTGCGAGAAGTTCTCGTTTTGTTGGGGAGGAAAGATGTACCGGTACGTATGAGAAGCTTGTTAGTTTAATTTAACTTAATATTCCTACTGATCAAACACTGATTTTCTAGTTTAACATTCCGTGAAACTTTTATTTTTTTAATATTTAATTTATAATTTTATTTTTTAATAATTATAAAATTTAAATTTAAAATTTTTATATATAAATAAAAATTTATATTATAAAATAATATAAATAAATTAAAATCAAATGAACATCATAACTAAAAATTTAATATTTTTTGTATTGGTTTTCCCAATGTTGGAGGGTTTACTAGTGTAGTTCTTTTTTCTTTTTCTTTTGATACAAGTGTAATTCTAAACTTCACGAGACGTCATTCTATTTTTTTTTTTTCTCTCTTCTTTGTTTTTATTAAGCCAAAAGCACAAAAAAAAATCTGAATTTTTTAATTTGTCATAAATTGATCATCAAAATTTTTATTATGCTAAATAAATTACTGAACTTTCAAAATTGTATCAGCATAGACATATAGCCATTCCGTTTAATTTCTGATAATGTTTCAGGTAAAACAATGACATGGATTAAACATATTATTAAACCTAAAGTATCTATAATTGTTCGATTAAAGAAAAAACACACGCACGTTAAGAGAACATTACGTCGTTTTCTCTTACCTTAACCGTACCTGACTTTTTCAATGGTATTCTTAAATATGTTTTTTTAATTGGACACTTAGTGACACTTTATGTTGAATTTCTAACTCAATTCGCGTCGTTCTTCTGCGTGAAATCGTCAAAAATCAAACACAGTGACCAAATTGCTAAAATTTTGAAAATTTAATGATTTATTCGGCTAGCTAAAAAGTTAAATGTCCGATTTGTGACAAATTGAAAAGTTGAGAGGTATTTTTCTGTTTTGCCTTTTATTAACTACATTTTCTTCTTCTTCTTCATCTTATTATTATTCCTCTCTTTTTTTTGTTGCTTTTTGTTTTGATTTTGGGGCTTTAGTATGTTTCTTTTTATCTATTTTAAGAAAAGGTTTAATTTTTTATCAAATAGAATTAAAGTTGTATATATGATTACAATTTGGAATCATAAATTATGTTAATGTTTTTTTTTTTTTGAAAGATAACTACTTATTTTATTTATGTATATAAAGAATAACTTCATATTTTAGTTCTCCAAATTTATTCGGGCTAAAGAAAATCACACACTTGCTAGGGGCAACACACTCGGGCATTGATGGAAATAAGAACCCCTGAAGCTGTAGGGGAACCTAAAACCAACAAAAATCGATGAAGAAGAACCCAACAAAATCTGGAAGTCTAAACCTGACTCACCTACTTAGTTCGCTATTTGTGGTGACCAGAAGTAAAGAATCAAGAAGAAATCTGTCTAGTACAATCTCCACCATCACGACCTCTGCCTAAAGCTATGGAGCATCATACAAATACACATAGAACACATCCGACATAAGCCTGGGCAGGACCATCATCAATCTAACCGCCTCCTAAAGGAGATGTCAACCACAATGTCCACCCTTGGACCATATATTTGCTTCTATTAGATATCCATAAATACGTCAGAACTTTGATTTCTGAAAATATATTTGAAGAGTTCCAAGGCTTATTCCTCATCACCAATTTATTTCGTGCTCTCCAGATCGTCCATGTTGTTATAGCCACAATGCCTTTCCACACTTACCCTTCTTTTTGCTTGTACATGCATGATAAAATCGCCTCATACCAGATCGGTAGTACAGAAGTGATGCATTCACATCACACCATAAGGCCACGTCCTTCCAAACGTCAAAGGCCATAGAGCACCTCACAAGGGCGTGTTCCACCGATTCATCCACATGCATGCATATCAGACACAAATTTGATGGGAAAACCATATACCTTGAGTCATCAGTCGTAGAAAAGTCGGGGTGAAACCTCTTAATGCTTGCCATATGAAGATGTTTACTTTCCGATGAATGATATTGACCCAACTAACGGGCATTGTATCGTGACCGTTAGGGCAGTATTGATCTCTCTAGATAAAGTGCTCACCGTAAACTCATCTGAATTCCCCATCTTCCAGCTAAAAAAATCCTCATGTACGTGAGACAAGTCAAAATTCTGCAATACCACCAACAAAGCATTAAATTCTCCCAGGGCACGTCCTCTAACTCTACTCCTCCACTCCCAACGTCACCTAGCTACCCGTGAGTTTCTATCAATCCGATCTTGAACCCAACATTCCTTATTACTCTCCAAGTGGAACAACCTAGGGAATTTGTCTTTTGACCGAAACCCACCCAACCATTTATCTACCCAAAACTCCATACTATACCACACACTTGGCTTAGAAAATCATTCATCCGAATTAACCGGTAATGGTTATACATCATCAAGGTCAAAATGCCAGTTTTTCTTTCTCCTTTTGCCCTTTCAAAATAGGGTAAACAAAAATTGTTGAGGTTTAGTGAAATCTTCAGTTCGATTTCTTTATTTTAAAAAATCTGCAGTTACCTTCTTGAGATTTAGTGAAATCTTTAGTTACACTCTTGACCGTTCGTGTTATTGAGTGGACCGTTAAGAATTTTAGGATTAACCACTCTTATTGTCGCTAATATTTTTTACCCTAACACTTCAATCCCAACATTTTGTTTCTCTCTTTTCTCTTTCTCAAACCGGTCACTCTGTCTAGTCGTCATTGTCGTCGGATTACAGTCACGAGACAAGCTCAAACCCTAGGAGGTAATTGTATATTTTTTAAAATAGAGGAGATAAAATGAAAATTTCACCAAATCTCATATTTTTTTTTTATAATTTACCCTTTAACATAAACTAGTACTTTTTCCATCTGCAATATATATTAATAATATAATATGCCCTATATATATATATATATAATATGCACACTTTATGTTTTAATACTTAATTTACACTTCTTCAAAAATATTCTAACGAATAAACTAAGATATTTTTGTCTAAAACAAATTCTTAGAATCCTCGAATATGTTGTGAATATTTGGCTTAATGATTATGTTTCTAGAAATATAAGAGGAAGGTCTCGCGTTTAAGTATTCACCATCCTCATCCCCATCCCCTTTATCAAATGTATATATAAAAAAAAAAATCCTCGAGTATACCTTTCAATAAAACATTTCTTACATAATTCTCAAACATATTATTCTTTCTGTTCTAAAAGTAATAAAGCGTTTATTTACTATTTTCACAGTATTTAATTTACGATTTATTTTTATAAAGTCATAGATATGTGATGTTAAATGATTCATATGTTTTTCATAATTTGTAATCTAATCTTTCTAAATATATATTTTTTTATTTTTCTTTCACTGTTTTTCTTAATTAAATTTTGAATTAAACACTGTAACTTAAAACAGTGAAAAAAATGTTTTATTATTTTTGGAACGGAGGGAGTACTATGATTGTTTAAAATAGTTTGTTATTTTTCCATTGTAAATTGCCGTAAATGAAAAACGAGGGCACGTTTGAAAAAAAAAAAACGATTCATAATTTGTCCTTTACAAATCATAAAGTAAAAAAACACAATTGATGGGGAAATGGATGCATGGGAGTGGCGTCTCATCCTCTGTGTGTGTTTCACGTGTTTTCTTACAGACAGAGACAGGTAGGTGCCGTTTAACCCGGCGCTAATTTCAACATAAATCTTTATTTACACGCGAATACTACGATGAGATAATAGGGGATTTCAATTTTATAAAATGATAGGAATAGAAATTGATGAATTTATGAGTAATTTATAAGTGATTTTTTTTTTAAATTTATCATGAAAAATGAGATTATAAGTTTGAGTGGTGGTGAAAAAATATAAAAATTGATGGTGAAACTTAACACTTTTACCTAAAATAAAAAATGGTCATCCAACTTAAAAAAAAATACAAATTGATCCTCAAATTTTTTAAAAATTTATATTTTAACCCAAAATTATTTATATTTTTGGTTCCTAAACTTTATAAAAAAAATAAAAAAATAATTAAAACTTTAAAAAGTTACACTTTAATCACTGTGATTGAGTTGTGAGATTTACGGTAATTCACGGTGAAAATAGAAACTCACTTTTAAATTTTTCACCTCAGATCCAAAAAACTTGAGGTGAGAAACTCTCAAATTCACTACTGAGTTTTTAAAGTGAAAAATAATTTTTTTTCACTTAAAAAAAGTCAAGTTTAAAGCCCCTAATGATGATGAATGGTAAATGATTTTTTCATCCATATATCTATCCCTTTCTGCCCTTGTCTTGCCTTCATCAAGGACTGGAACTCAGATTAGAGCTGTAAACCAATCGAACCAAGCTCGAACTAGCTCTGAATGCCTCGATTTGTATTATACCCCTAATTCGAATAAATTCGTGAGCTGACTTGAACCGAAAATTAAAGATTTAAATTTGACTCATTTTACTATTCAAATCAAAATTTCAACATTTCAACTCTAACTCGACTTGTTTAATGTCGTTAGAACTCAAACTCGAATTGACTCGCGAACATCTCGATTCGTTTTAAACCTTAAGTGAGACTATTACTACTCAGTCTTAGCATTTTAATTAGCCCTACATTTGTTACTTAGAAGATCAGGAAGAAGATTTAACCAACCAACCAACAGAAAATGTGATGTCTGTCTCCAAATTCTTCAGCTCTCATTTTGTACACAGATCAGATCAGATCAGTTCATATTCATGTTGTAGCTACATTTACACAACAATTCTTCCTGGGTAGGTAGGTCTGTACTGTAATGTATAGCTTCTTTACCTCTGAATTTCTTTTTTTCGTTTTTCACCATTTTCCTTCATAGACAAGCAACTAGCAAGCAAGCTACTACCTATTCTCGTTTATCCTCTTCAACATCTTCCCCAACAACAATTCCAGGTCTGTCCATCTTCAAGCTCATCGTCATGTCACCTGCTGTGCCGCCGCTTGTCAATGAGATGCCTTCCCCATCAAACTCATCTCCGCTCTCCTCCATGTATGCATATCTACAACATCAAGTCACATTTTCAAGAGTAATGGGTATAGCTTATTTCAGTTAAAACGGAAAACCTTACTGTAAAAGTCTTCACTTTATCAAAACAAACAGGTCTCCACAGATTAGAAATGAGGTTTCTACAACCTCAACAATTCAGCGACTAATTTTAACAAAAAAAATGATGCCTGGACTTGCCCATAATATGAAAATAAAAACTGGAGTTGCATTTCTCATTATTGCATCCATGCCTGAACTTATTCCCTCGGGAGTTTGTATACATCTATATAACCACAAAAACCTAACTTGGTTCTGACCAAGTTGAATTTCAATATGCTCAGTGAATGACAGCAGTTACTATCTCATACACAAGCAAGCAACTAAAAACTTAACAACAGCAACGACGTTACCTGGTTGGATTTCGTGATGGAGCCCAGAGCGTACATATAATCACCAGAAGAGCATACGCAAGCAAGCTCCAGAAAGCTGGAATGATCCACGCAAGTCGCCATAGCTCGCTGAGAGGATCAGTTGCATTGAAGTACAGCTGAAAAGAAAAGCCAGGTGCTTAAAAGACAAACACCTCTGAGTCCGTTTAGTTATGAAATTTTTCCAAAATTTTCATTTCAAAATTCCTTTGTAAATAGTTGGGATGTATAACTAGTTATTAAGGAGAGAAAACCTTGTTTTCAAAACTTTGGAAAATTTATGTGTTAAAATAGAAAACCTTATTTTGATGTTTTCCATTCTAACACTAGAGTTTTCCAAAGTTTTGAAAACAAGATTTTCTCTCCTTAATGACAAGTTATAGATCTTAACTATTTACAAAGGAAACTTGAAATGAAAATTTTCTAAAACTTTCATAACCAAACAGGCCCAGAGTATCTTGGAACAAGAATCAGCTCTTGTTTTGAGAAGGGCATTTAAAACGATTGACATTTGGATCGTTTTTCTAATTGCTAAACTAAAAGCTACCACAAGATCATTGGTTAATTTATTTTTTGGGTTCTTCAGACATTAGATGCTACTCATAACTGATATTACCAGTTTGAAAATTAACCACCCTACCTCAAAACCAATCCAGGCAATCGAGAGCAGCACAGAGATGGCAAGGGCATTAGTAAACTTTCTGTACAGCTCCAGTTTTGCCATGTTTCTCCTTATCTATGACCAGAAAATGAGCATAATGAATAGAATGTATGCAATCTTCACCCGAAGTAAGTTTCACAGAAATTGCCAGCATAAGGTCACTAACAAATGCATCAGGCCTTTTGTAACCAAGACAGTGAACAAATGGAATATCCAAGAAGAACAAGCGGTTAGATGAACCACAACGATCCTACCATAATCAGTCAACTAGGCCTTAATCCCAACTAGTTGCGGTCAATTTCATGAATCTTGCGTCTCCATTCCGCTCTATTAGTAACAAGCTCCTCAGGAAGTTCCAGTAGCCTAAGATCCTTCTCAACTAAACTTGCCCATGTAAGTTTAGATCTCCCTTACCTTATTTAACCTCTCCTAAATCTAACCTATCAGTCATATGCATTGCTCCTAATGGTCTCATTCATATATGTCCAAACCATCTAAATCGACCTTCTTTAATTTTGTCTCCTTCGTTCAACAATCCTACAACGGAATCTAAAATTTTCCGACCACATCAAGCGACAGATGAATGCAAGGAAAAAAAAAGTGAAAAGGCCACTTGTTTCATCTCTAGACAGTTCGGTAGTGCCAGGTGGGAACATATCTTCCCTAGATTTGTGAGTTTACAAACATAAAAAAAAAATGATAGCATAAGGTGACAGTTACTCGGCAGTAAAAGCCCCAAAATTTCCGTCACGCTGCCTACTACCTTTACACATTTTGCTTGGCCTTTTATGTAAAATGCATAAGCATAAGAAAATATTTCAGATAAAAGAAGTACTGAAACCTATTATGTCTCATATATGTACTGTCTAGAGCCATAAAACTCGTTAGTCAAACAAAAGTAACTGCAATTGCAAGAATAAACAAACAAACAAAAACACAAATAGTACGTATAATTTATATGCATGCAGTGTAGATGAAAATGTTGAGCAGTGAAGCTAGCCACAGTCAGAACGATAGAAAGGGAAACAAAAGAGGCTGATTCATTTGCTGAAAGGAACAGGTGGACCATGACCTCATAAAAGTGCAAAAATTTACAGCGTGTAAAAATAGCTAGGAAGCTTCAGATCTTAAAAGGAACCTAAATAGCAGGGGGGATAAAATGAAGTATATCATATCAAACACCTAAAAACAATCTACTCATAGCTTCTTAAGCACAGCACCTACATCGGATGATCATCTGAAGATGAATACTACTAAAAAGGAAAGCCATGTACTTCTCGACCAGGACGTTTTTGAGAACAATTTTTGGCATTATCCAAATGAGTTTTATCAGTTAACCTTCAAAGCATTTAGGCATCAGGGAAGCAGCTACTATTTCAGCCCCCAATTGTGGAGACAACAAATAACAGGAAATAGCAGCAATAAAAATGAATGCATAAAAAGGAGGCAAAGAATATCACCTGAAGCTTCTCTAAAGTTTTGGACAATGATGAGAAAATCCACAAAATAAAACACGCATCAAGACATGCAACTGGCAGCACCAATAATAGCTTTGCTTTCCCAGAAAAGTCGTTGATGTTACCCAAATGTTCTACTAGCCCAAGTGCCTCTGTTAATACAAAATACACCAAACCAAGTAGAAGAACTTTTGAGGTTATGCCACCCAAGGTTGGCCTAACCACACCATAGCCCATTGAGACAACCAAAAGAAGAAGCCGAGAGAGAGTCTTTTTTACGGTCGTAAATGTTACAGCCCACAGTGTAACGCCCACAGGCCTGTTTCCTGTTGAGTTGAAATTAGCATATTCGAAGTACCGGACAGACATCTCACACATTCCCAGAGCAATAACCAGAGTGATGTGGTAGTGTAACTGAATAATGTCTTTCCAGAACTGCACAAACCTCACAAACCAGCCTAGCCCAAGGACTAGGTAAGCTAAAGACATGACACCAAAAAATGTCATCAAAGGAGCCATCTTTCCAGGTAAATAACCATTTGGGTTCTTCCAAACCGTTCTTCCTTTTATCAAAGTACCCTCCAGTTGTGGATCACAGTACATAAAATAGAGATAGTACATTCCAGTACGGTTGATTTCAACCTTTTCCAAGGACATTTTAGCTTCTTCATTATTCCCATTAAAGAAGGTCTTAATGCGTTTAGGCCAATTAGGATTATCCGGATTTTTGTGAATGATAACTTCACCAACATTGCAAGAACCTTCCTTTGAAAGAGCTGGAGTGCAGCAAATCACATCAGACTTCAGATAAGATCCTCCAATTCTTTCTCTGTCCTTAACCTCAAGGATAATTGCTTCCACCAATCCAGTATTCTGCTCCATTTCATTCTTTTTACTTGCAGATTCCTTTGTCCTCACAAAGGTAACTGATTCAAACCTAACATTGCATCAATGGTGAGACTGACATCAGTTACCATTACAAGAAACCCAGAGGGAATGAAGCAACCTGAAGATGTCATCTTGCGAGAAGTGAAGCACGCTAAAGGTGACCAGTGGAACACCAGGATAATAAATAAGTGTATCATATACCAATACATACTCCTTTGGTCCATTTTATTTTTAGAACTTCCTAAATGTTCGCAACGTTCCCTTATTTGGGGTGTGTTCTTTTTACCAACTTTTCACAACAAATCAACAACTATTTATATTCTACACATTTCCCAAAAACTTTTTCTCTCGCAAATCTCCCTCCAATTTTCAAACCAAATTAGTTTACAACAAATTGTTGTTGCAAAGAACACACCCAAGTAAACTTTTCTAAGTAAATTTACAAATCTATCCACGTATGTTTCTTCTTATTTCTTTATTGAGTATTTGATTTGAAATCACTAACCACACTCACTTCACTCACTCATCTTCTTTTATTTTTTTGTTATCTGATTTGACACCCTAACACCACTCACTCAACTAACTTTGTCAAAATCTTACATCTTTCTATCCATCTTAATCCAATGTCATATCAGTATGCTGCAAAAAATAAGGAATGGAGGAAGTATAAAGCAAGCACAAGGTATCAGACATTAGAAATTCATAACCAGGGTCCAAAATATTAGCCAGTAAAGCACGGCAGATGACAATCATACGATGAAGCTCTTCAAAGCAACACAAGAAGATGAAGCTAAAGTGATGATCATGAAATGAGATGCAAGTTGAAGATAGAACATTTCCTCAACAGGAAAAGGAGAAGACGGACGCAAGCAAAGGTGAAAAGGGAAAAGTACCTGATGAAAGACTTGCCCTTGAGGGACTGTTGGGTTTCAGAAGAGGAATCCTGAAGATGAAGGTTAGAAGCGTAGAGGCCCTCACTGCCGCCATGGAAGAAGAAGGCATTTGATTTGGGAATGAAAGGTTCGATTGTGTACTCGTGAATCGAAGCGTCGACAAGAACGATGAGGATTGAGATAATCACAAGGAAGAAGACGTTAAACGAGGATCGATGTCGCTCCATCATCGAGTCTTCACGGTGTCACTTGCTTCTGGTCTCCGGTCAGCCGTCGTTTGGTGAAGAAGAAGGGAGAAGTAGGAGCATCGGCTCGATGGGCTTCATCAATCGATCCCCACTAAGTATTTTACTAACCTATGGGCCGATGTTAACGCGGCGGCCCTCCTCCCAATTAAACTAAGACCTCCACGGATAAAATAAAGGCTAACTTACAAAAAAAAAAAAACCATCTCAAGTTTCTCCATTTAGTTTTCAGAAAATCTTCTAATGTATTATAAATTTTTTAATTATCCCTCTCAATAATTAATTTCATTTAATTTTTTGTTAAATTTATGAAAAAATCATCTAATTACATTATAAATGTTTTAACCTTAACAATTTTACTTTAATATTTGAGATATAAATAGAAAATTTCTCCACAAATTTAACAGAAAATGTAACTGGATTAATTATTGAGAGGAGTAGTTAAATATTTTACAAGTTTCAGCAGATTTCCCAAAACCGAGAAAGAAAACTGAAGATTTTACCTAATATCAGAGAGATTTTTGTAAATTACCCTGGAATAAAAGTGTGATTTAATGATATGTGCACTCACTTTAAACACTAAGTGTACTATTAGGTTTCTCATTTTTTCTCTCCAAAATTTCATTTATAAATATTTTATCATATAACTAATTTTATGAAAAATCTTGTTTTCCAAAATTTGAAAAATTTTAGTATTAAAATAGAAATCTTCGGAACAAAATTCCATAATTTAATAATATAGTTTTCTAAAATTTAGAAATGGACACGTGTCCACCTTTGAATGGGCAGATTTAAAGAATTGCTATTTTTGATAAAAATAAAAATAAAAATCAATAAAAAATAGCTCAATAGTAAAATAACCCTACTGTCATCCGAAACTCTTACCTGACCTGCTCCTGCTATTCAGCTTCCTGCTCCTCTAAAATTGGCCCCTCAACCAGACTTTCATCCGCCCAGACGCTACCTATGGCTACCTAATCTCTAAATGTGGAAAATGGTTTTGAGATTTTTTGTTGTTTCTTTTTGAAAGTGAAGGTTCTGCAGTTTCTGTTTTTTTTTTTGTTTTTTTATGCTGTTTTGTTTTATTTTGGAGATACAAGAGTAAAAGGCAAAAGGACACAGTTTCGTTTTTTTCTTCCAAGTGCTTGTGACTGTTAGAAAGCATTAAACAATAAAAAAAAAAAGAGTAAATAATGATAGTCCATTAGTTATTTTTACTGAGTTATTCGATTTATTTATTTTTATTAAAAATAGCCTTTCTTGAAGTTGGTCCATTCATTCACAGGACGACACATATCCGGGTTGGAGGAGTCTTCTCAAA
>JBBYHH010693870.1:0-10105 GCA_038382905.1 Daphne laureola
AAATAATTTTAAAAAATATATTTAGAAACTAGACACGTTCATTTAACATATGCATATAAATTATTTGACATTATATACCAATATGTTGAAGAAAAAAAATCATAGATTAAATGCTGAAAACAGAATGTTACAATTTTTATGGGACAGAGGAAGTATTGTACAATAATCATTTAAATAATTACATCTTCTGATATGACCATAATCCCACCAAATCTTTTAAATAATTGAAAGCTGTTTGCATCATATTGCGGATCTATATACATGTCTTTACCTTTTCTTTTTAAAATTTCTTTCGAGATATATTCTCTACTTAAAAAAAAAAAAAAATCGACATAAAATGAACCAATTGCTATATAAGATCATTTCAAAAAGAAAGAAGGGCGATCGAG
This sequence comes from Daphne laureola, assembly GCA_038382905.1. NCBI lineage: Eukaryota > Viridiplantae > Streptophyta > Magnoliopsida > Malvales > Thymelaeaceae > Daphne > Daphne laureola. The sequence continues at coordinate 390 of JBBYHH010693870.1, forward strand.
CGATGAAACATTATTGTTATTGGTGTTGTTCAAGGTCAAGAACCGATAATTATAATTAAGGACATGTCGAATAAAAGAAGGGTACAAGTAACGTAGCTTTTGATTTATTTGATAGGTTCTATGAGTACGTATGTCCCCCCATAGGGCTTGACGGAGGTTTATAAAATGCGAAACTGTTGATGAACGTGATCAACTTGCTATTATAATGTTTAACGAGTACTTAGAGCAATAATTAAAACATGCTTAATTAGTCTTTAACATCTAACCTAGTGACTATGTTATTTGAACATGTAGTTGAGTTGAGATCTTGAATTTAAGTCTCTACAATCCCCACCCCAATATAAAAAATATAAAATTTTAATTAAATTGGGACGAATCAGGCTGGTTTGTTTAAATTAATTAAAAGTAATATGTTCGTTTATATTCCCTCCTACAAGAAATATAATAGTATAAATTGTTTTTCACACATTTCGTTTATATCTTCAGTTTCTAAGCTTTTTTTTTTTAACAATATTTTCTTAATACTCCGAATTAAGTAACTTGAATTGAACATAAATTCAAAATAGGAAACATCCAGTTTCTTAAGATGAAGGGAATACAATAGTGTCGAAAACCTTATAAAAAAAAAAAAATACTATAACCTTCTTTTCAGCTTTACTAAAATGGTACAAGCTTTTCACTTCTTTTCGTGTGGTCGGCTTGCAGTTGCAAATTGCAATAGCATATATGCTTTCATATATATAATTATTACCCTTTTACACCTTCAACTTTCGTATTATTTCCACATGCTCGTCTTATAAGAACAAAATCAAACGAAGTAAGCCACTTAATTTCTTCTTTTTATTTTCATTGATCTCTTGATAATTAAGTCAACAATAAAATTTCTTTATACAAAAAATGCATGATTTCCTCTTCCATCAAATATACTCCCTCCCTTCCATATTGTAGGTTCAATTTAGCTTACAAAATGCATAAGAAGTTAGGCAATCATTATGAGATGAATGAACTATATGATATATTGAATATATAGCAGAAGCTAATAATTATAATGCATAACTAAAAGGAAAAGGAAAAGCAAGATGGGAAGATTGTTAATTTGTTCTTCACCCCAATTCTACAAAAAATCAACAACTTTTCAAAATTTCTCCTCCAAATCTCTCCCACTCTCTCTCTTTTCAAATTAAAAAATATGTCATTTTTTTGTTATTTTTTTGTAGTGTCAAACACCCCTTGTAAAGGGGAAAGAAAGAGAGAGGTAGCAAAAGGCATCAGTAAGTAAAGAAACAATTGCATGTGCACTTGCATTAGAAGACATTCGACTTAGAGAACAAGAGAAGCTAGTTCCAAATGGGAGTTAGAGTTTGTTTTTTCAGGTAACGAAAACGAGTTACTTCATCCTCCCAAAAAGAAGGTTCCCTTTAATTTTTTAAATTATGTTTAATTTAAATTATTATTATAAAAAATTATTCTAATTTTTTTATAATAAATATATTTATAAATTACAAATATTTATTTATCATTTTTATATTTATTTTTCTATTTTAAATATAAAAAAATTAAAGAAATAAAATTATAAATTAAATATTAAAATGAAATGAAAATACATCCATACATGAATGATTAACAAAGCACGTGCGGTGGAAGCATGTATTTGCCATTTCTAGGCAAGGTATAGACAACAATTTATATAAGATTATAAAATTCCATGAGACCCTTCTGGTGGTGCCACGTGGTGTCCTCATTGGATGACATCTCTTTTGTTTTGTTTTTTATTTATTTAAATTATTAGTTACTCCCTCCGTCCCATAAAAATTGCAACATTCTATTTTCAGTATTTAATCTATGATTTTTTTTCTTCAACATATTGACATATAATGTCAAATAATTTATATGTATATGTTAAATGAATGTGTCTAGTTTTTAAATATATTTTTTAAAATTATTTTTAACAAATTTTTCTTTACTAAAAATTGAGTTAAACACAAGGCGAAAAGTCAAATGTCCCAATCTTTACGGGACGGAGGGAGTAATTATTAGGCCCACGCTGCTGTTTTAGATCTGACACGTTTGGGCCTTTAACGCTAAGCCCATGACCGACGTTTGGGCCAAGCTGCAACTTGTCAGCCTATTTGGGAAACTGGTTGGGTCGTCAGGTTAAAAGGGCTGGATCCGACTTAAAACATGCGTCCTGTCGGGTCAATAAACAGGCCACCGCCGTACTCGACCCGCCCCGCCCCGCCCCAGGAGCCACATCCGCGGCGTTGCCCCCTCTTTCGGAATTTCCCGATTCCACTTCCTTTCTTCTCTAGGAACTTTCTTCGTTTGTCGCTGTATTAATTGCTCCAAACAGCAGCCACCGTACTGCGTTCCAAACTTTGTACACTCTCACTTCTCGCCGTTGTTTTTACTTTTGTTATCTCCTGTACCGGATAGAGGCGAAATGAACGGTCCACTCTCAGCTTCGGGCTCCGGCAAAGCCTGCCGTACTCTCCGACAAGCAGTAACTCGCCGGCAGCCGGACTACAGTCACAGACGTGTCCAGGTGAATCCTCCCACTCGTGTTCTTGTCGTTTCACAGTCAATGCTAAACCCTAGTGGATTTTCGATTAGGGTTTTAGGTTAGCTTATCCAGTTGTTTTGGTGATTTTGGTTAGGTCGAATTGATGCTCTTTGATGCCACTCGAGAGTAACTTTTTCTTGTATGTGAATATTAGGGAAGGACTACATTTGCGTTTCTTGTGATTTCAGGAAGCTTTGGAGCGTTTGGCATCGATTGATCTTAGTAAGTTAGTAAATGAAGCCAAGGTCGAGCACTGTCGAGCAACTAGGGACTTGAGAAGCTGTGGACGCTATGTAGAGTACACGTTGAACTCATGCGGCCATGCCTCTTTATGTAAAGAGTGTAGTCAGAGAAGTGATCTTTGTCCAATTTGTAGAACCCCATTACCCAAAAGTGGTGATAAACTTCAGCAACGGCTCTATGATGAGTGTGTGGAGGCTGGACTGATCTCCATCCAGAATAAAGAGGAGAAGATTGATGTGCAACGCCTTCACTACTTGTTTGACATTTGCTTGGAGAATAACTTAATATCTCTGATTTGTCATTGTATCCACTTTCCCTATGTTTTAACATTGTTTTTTTTAGTTGACATGGCACATTATATATGCTATTAATAAGTGGAGTCCTTTTCATTCCACACATTGCGAATCTGTGTTTCTGTTAACAGTCAACCGATAGATATTGCTGATGTTTGCATGGATGAAACTGCTGTTTCCTGTGATGCTATCGCCACTTGGTTGTTGGATGAGAAGGTTGTCAAGGACTGGGTCAGATGGACTTATCAGAATATCACAAAAGAACTTCAACAAATGTGTATCCTTTGAACTTTTTATATTAGGAATATGTCATCAGGTTTGCAAATTTATTTACGATCTTTCTGAATTTTAAAATGGTTATCTTTCTGGAATTTATGCAGTCACTTTTTTCTTTATAGTTTTCTCCTTAAGCTTTTTTCTCAGACAAACTTGAGGAGGAAGAGTTGAGAGGCAGTGCTGGTTTTCTTTTAAAGTTCTCAGGTCAGCTTGCCGGGCTCTCTACAGTTCTTGAAGCATTGGAGTCATTATTCAAGGACAGTGTCTTGGCACAGCTCGATGATCTTAGTTACCTTCAAGAGAATATATTGAAAACAAAGCAGGTCTGATATTGTGGGGAATGATACACTTGCTTTGTACCTCCAAGTGTATGCACTTTTTTACAACAGATTCAAGATGAATTGATAGCATAGTGATGGTTTATACGTCTCTCCTACATAATGAATAGAAAAGTTGTCAACGTTTATATACAGTTTTGTGATGCACTGACGTTAGTTTCTAATTTGCAGCATTTGGAGATTACCTTGTGGTGTACTAAACATCAATTCCTGGAGAATTTGAAGTCTTGTCACACTAGTTATGAGTCATGGTGTTCTGTTGTCCGTGAGAGGAAATCAGCAGCAACTAAGAGGGCATGGCCTGATGTAGGGCAGGAGGGTTCTTTGTTTATTGAAGATGCTCTAGCCAATGTTGAGATAGAGCAAGGACACCCACAGGAGGTGGAAAGGGAGTCTGATTTAGCTCTTCTCTGTGCAAATGGAGCTATTACATTCTACAAGTCTAAGATAGAAGGACTAGCAGGACTCTATCCATTTGAAAATATTCGAGCTGCTGTAGACATTCTTTTTCTGAATGGCAGTTCTGATTTGGTGGTTGCAAAACAAGCAATCGTATCCTTTTTACTTCCTACGCTTATTTAGTTTATGTCTTCTTGAGATTTTTTAAGATTTATTAACTGTATATGCTCTGCCAAGACCAACATAGAACTACTGAAGATGGATTTATTGATCATATGGTAGTAATTAGCAATAATGAACCTAGAATTAACTTAGCTGGTTTGTCCATGAATTTTAGAGAGAGATGCTAAAAACTCAGTGCATGACCAATAATAGTAATTAAATGATACAGGCAGGAAATAGAAATATTGAGATATAGAGGACACCTATTAGCTCCATTTGTTCTGTCTCCTCTCACATGCATAGTTGTGAGCTTGAAAAAGTGACTCTCCCCTGATGCCTCTCCCTCTATGAATCTATTAATTTTCACAGAGTTCTAGGTGAATATTGACTTTTGAAATATAACCATGTCCAGTGTCTCCTATCATAAAAGTGTACTGCATTTTATTTATCAATTCTGTGAGGTTGAAACAGAAAATTGATTAGCTATTTTGCTTCTTTTAAAATGGAGATCATCATTTTTGACGCATTGAAATAAAAAGTTGCTTATGGAATCTTGTATGGATGAAGTACTTAATATGTCAGTTATCTTGCTTCAACCCAGAAGGAAAATATGAGCAACTGACATGAGATTTCTGGGTGTAGTCTCTCTCTCTGTCTCTGTCTCTGTAGGAGTTTAAGTTACATTTAGGGGTTTTCTGCTTAAGCATGCTCAAGAATACCAAGTTTCATTTTCCTTAATACTTTAATGCAGTTTCTTTATTACCTGTTTGATCGACATTGGAAGACACCTACCGACGGATGGAGACATATCATAGATGATTTTGCAGCCACATTTGGAGTTTCAAGATATTCTTTACTTGAATCATTTTCTTTTTTCCTTTTAGATGATCACACTGATGAAGCATTGCAGGCAAGTGTGTCAAATATTTTAGTACATTACCATTTCCAGGTCTCGCACTGTTCAGATTGATTCTATGTCGTGTTCCCCACATGTTCTTTCTATAGTTTTTGCTTCAAATCTGCTAGTCCAAACTGTATTGAGTTTCCTAGCTTGAGCTTTCTACCGTGATAGGCCTGTGAGTTTTATGTTTTTGTCTGCTTGAGATGATACTTCAGCATTAGCTTCCGGGGACATATTCCCAGCATATTGTACTGCTTGAGATGACTACTGATTTTCTTTTGTTGTAATTGTAATTGTGTTTGTTTGACATATTCCCAGCATATATTTTCAGTCCTTTTTAAAGCACCAAGTGCTTTAGATAATAATAATAATAATAATTTGGGAATGGACTGATACCCTGGCATTTCGCTTGCTATCCCTTTATTTCTTACAAGTCTAAAAGATTGAAATTTGTAAAACTTATGGTAGCACCTAGTTCTGCACACGACTTGAATTCTTTTACTTAGTGCAACATCTTGTAAGCATCGATACATAAATTTTCTAACATGTAATTGACTTCATGTTTTAGTGGGAAGATTTTTTAGAATGTCTTGGAAAGCTTTATATTTAGAAACTAAATTTTTTTACTTGATCACACATTCACATGTAAACTAATTGTGTTTGACTTTGTATGCCAAAATGTTGAGGAAAAGAGTCATAGATTAAATGTTGAAAAATAATTGGGTGAATTCTTGCTGGGATGGGTGTAGCAGTGATTTTTTTCTAGTATCGTTTGGGTCAAAGCTAAAATTAATCTGACTCGTGTACACTGTCAATGTTTTGTTAATATTACATCATTTGATTTTGATGTTTAGGAAGCTTGCAAACTTCTGCCAGAGATATCTGGACCAACAACCCATCCTAAGATATCTCAAGTTCTTTTAGAGAGGCAAAACCCTCAAGCAGCTCTAGCGGTTTTGCGCTGGTCTGGGCATGACGGTGGATCACAGCCTGTTTCCTTAGCTGAGGCTGTCACTGGTGTTCGGGTGAGAGTGGAGTGTGGACTCATTACTGAAGCTTTTATGTACCAGAGGATGCTCTGCACCAAATTTAGGGAAAGGATGCATGGGCAGGCATCTGATGAAAAAAGTGAAGGCAGGACCTGGTCGGATTGGGTAGAAGTTTTAGTCACAGAATTGTGTTGTTTATGCATCAGAAGGAATTTGGTAGATCAAATGATGGAATTGCCATGGAATTCTGATGAGGAAAAATTCATCCATAAGTGCCTGTTTGATTGTGCTTCAGTGGAACCCCCAGCAAATCTTGGAAGTCTTCTTGTTGTATTCTATCTTCAGGTGATTTTCATATCTTTTATGAGTAGTAAATCTTGAAAGGGTGTCATGCTGCATCAGATCTCATGTTATACTGTCAGCAGATATGCAGCCTAAAATGGCAGAGGAACATGTCTCCATGTCACCCCTGCCTCTTCTTTTTGCCCGGTTTGAATGGAGTTGAGATGAGTGAGATTTCTTAAAAATCAAGGAAACTCTAGCTGCAAGCTCACCCTGCCTTTCATTTGCATCAATTCTTTTTATTACCATAAGTTAATGTGAATGCAGTTGCTTGTAATTCTCATCCTCATTTTGCCTCCGCTGAGCTCTGAAACTAACATATCTGTTTATGGTCACAAGTATATTTCGATTAACTTAATTGATACTCGTTGCTTTAGCATACTATGACATGGGGTGCAAACAGGAAGGGTTAGGGTGCTTTCATTTCGGGAAATTGGATAATCATGTTGAATACTCCCTCTGTCCTCAAAAGGTTGTAGGATTTGACTTTTATTTTCATGTTTGACTATTTAACTCAAATAATTACTAAGATAAATAGTGAATAAAATTCTAAGAAAAATATATTTAGAAAGTTAAGATGACAAATTATGATACTCGTATGAATTATTCAACTATATGTCTAAAATTTAATGAAAAAAAATCATAGATTAAATATCTGAAAAACTGAAAACAAAGTTGACAATCTTTCAAGAACGGAGGGAGTATTGTTGATGGTAGACAGGTAGAGATGCTTGAGGATTTCTGAATGCTAACATCTAGAATAGTTAACCAACATGTTACTTCTAATCTAGAATTTGATCAATGAAAGTGTTGATTTGTACTGATGAATTGGGTTGTATTTCAGAGGTACAGATATATAGAGGCATATCAAGTTCATCTCAAACTTTGGAACATGGAGGAGAGCTGCATTTTAAGCCATTCTTTTGACGAAGAGGTTTTACACCGTATGGACTCTTTGCGCCATAGGAGAAAACAACTGGTGGTACGGAATTAATTCTAAAGGCAATCTCTACCTGCTAGGTCTAGGTCTAACTCTGGATATTTATGGTGTTACGTTTTTCCCTTCCCCAATTTACTTACTTTATACTGTAGGTTTTTAATGAATTAGTAGGAAACATTCTAGCATACATATAGGAATATTCTATTGGGGGCGTTTCTAACAAATATGTTGAATTTGTTACTCTTTAAACAGAATAGAGGAATCGAATTGCTGCCAGATGTAGAACAGGAGCAAGTGAAGGCTGGAAACTTGCCTGATATTACTGGGACTCTGCATAAAGATGTTGAAATACCATCAATGTCCAATCCCACAAGGATATCTGCGCCGCCAATCGGTTTGGTTGTTTCGTCAGCTTCTAATTCTATTTTATTGCATCCTGACCATACAAGTGCACCTTCGGGGTCACTAGTTTATGACATTCCAAAGACGTTCGATGACCCTTCTTCAGCACTTCAAGGAAGATTTTTCGCTGACGTGGATAGGGCATCAACTCCTGGAGTTTATGCTAATCAAAGTCTCAATTTTGATGAATTTTCAACTCCTGGGACTCGTAAAGTGAGATCTATGCAATTGAAAGGGAATGCCGGTATTTCATTGAGAGGTCTCACGAAGAGAGACACAGAACAAGAACATTCTGATACGTTTAGATCTGCTAATAAACAAAATGGAGTCATTAATCAATTCAGCACCACAAGCCCTCCATATTCCCATAGAGTGTCTGCTAATCCTGTGGTTGACAGGGATGGCATTGTGGGAGATGCTTCGCGGAACCTGTTCTCTAGTGTTTCAGGTAAAAGGGGGCATCAAGAAAGAGATGATGCATTGAGAGATGGGCCTCTGATACATGATTCGGTACTGCATGGGCCTTCTTTTCATGAATCCATTGATGTTTCTTGGAGGTAAATCACACATCCCTTGTCATATATTCTCGTTTTAAGTTATGGAACTTCAGATTGACTGGTAACATGATTGTTTTAAGCCATGGAGAGAAGTCTTTGTTCAATGACGGTGGAATAGCAAATGGTGGGCTGAGATGGAGGTCAGATGAAGCTAGCGACGAGGATGAGGATAAGAGTCCAGATAGAGCCATGGAACTCGATCGAACCCCTGTTAGCAGAATTAGGAGCAGACTGTCCAGAAGATGACAACGCCCTGTAAGCATTCGACCCGGAAGGACAAAAATGGAGTGTACCAATCTGCCTGTGTAGTATATAGCTTCACTGGAGTTTGATGCATTCCAAAGTTACAGTTACAGGGGCAACCATAAACAGCCCTTAAATCTGCATACCAGTTGAATGGAAGCGAAAGGAATATATGGACCCTGAAATGAACCAGCTCCAAGTTTTACAGAGCAAGCTATACTGTAATTGACCGTAGCCCCAATTTTTGTTCTGTTCATGGGATGAGCCATACGGTCACCATCGAGCTGTAAAACTCCTCCGCAGTCTCGTCTTTATTCGCTAATCTGCTGCTTCATACGGTTTTACATGCCTGTGCTGTTGCGTGACCGTTGATAGCTTCTATCAAATGCTGTAAAAATGAATGGTTCAAGATGAGCCAGTGCTCTTTACTCTAAGGTTGAGTTGATTGTGTTTTATAGTCCCCTGTAAAACTCCTCTGCAGTACGAGATAGATGGAAAATTTGTCCCGTTGAGAAATTTGCAGATTTTTTTCACTCTTATTTGAGGTGTATTAGCAAGTGCTTAAGACGGAATTTTATGCACTCTCTGAAACGTCTGTCATAGATTAAGATTGTTTTGGGTATTCAACTTATCGTACATAAATCTCCATCATTATTCTTAGTTTTTTATGTGCTTTGCATCCATGAAACTCTTGAAAAATTCACTCGCCCATTAATTTTTTAACTCTATGATACTCAATGTTGGATTAAGCTTCCCTGCAAAGGCTTTCCGAAAAAAAAAAAAAAAGCTTCCCTGCAAAGCCGTGGGTTTAGATGTTAAACATGTCAGTATAGAAATCAGTTTTTGTAATTTTTATACTGATGTGTCTAAAATCCATCTCTACAACTTCTTACATTTACCGCTGAGAAGTTTAATCCCTCAATGTTGTTTGGACAATTGAAGATTGGCATAAATGGTTCGATTTTGTCACTGATATATATCTGATGGTTCGATTTTACCACTCAATAATTTTTGAGTATTTTTTTACCCTTAATATTTTCAAATGGGAGGACGTTTGTCACTAAAATTTGT
>JBBYHH010693881.1:0-10104 GCA_038382905.1 Daphne laureola
AGAAAATGTAACTGGATTAACTGTTGAGGTGGGTAGTTGAATGTTTTACAATACCTTAGGGGGGTTTCTGCAGGTTTCCCAAAATCGAGGGGGAAAATTGGAGGTTTCACTTAATCTCAAGGTTTCTTTTTGTAAGTTACCCTATTATCTGTAATGGCCAGCACGATACCTCGTAGGATTTACAAGATTTCATGCTTCACTCTTACACAATACTAAAATCATTAATAAAATAGGTGGTAAACCATTCACAAAGAGTAAAGGGTTTCTTCATTTTTATATCTTTTATGTTCGGTCTTCTTCTTGTCACCATCTTCCATTGGTTATTCTGTTCCTTTTAGCTCCACCATTCCATAATAAAACCCCAATAATAACTAATAAGATCTAATCCAATATTTCTAAATATGAATATTATAAAGACAGTATTTTCTTACACCACCATTTCGGCCTTTTGTGCCAAAACACTACACCTTCACAATTTATCTTACAAATCCTTCTTATTTCATCAATAATCACATAATAATTCACAGTAATCTGCTTATCTATCTGCTTATCTATTTCTAAGGAAATCACACTAAATTAATTGTGAAATTTCCAAATTATCAAAGGATAGTTTCGGTGAAATCTCAAATCAACAAGGAGGTCACAAGGGTTCACATGCAAGGCTGTAAAATCAGTAGCATTGTTCATAGTAGAAGAGAGAGGTAAGAAATTAACACTCCAGTCACTAGCGACTCCACATGTGGAAGGCCTTCTACGTCCCAATCATCTTGGTTCCTTCACCATCGCACTTTCATTCCAGGCGAGATCGCGCACATGCGACGCCACCACCGCCGCTTCACCGGCATTGCTCTATTCAGGTGACTGGATTTGTCTCCATCTCACCCCATCTCCCTCATCACATCGAGCAAAGAAGAAAATATGAAGAACAAAAACTCAGAAATCCCCCATCACGTCGTCTGCGTTCCATCGCTGCTCATAGGCCGATGACCGCACGATTCATCATCGCTTCATCCTCCGTTCATGAAGAACCAGAGACGAAGAAGATGAGTCAGCCCAATAAAAACGAGATTTGCTTTCCTTTTTCTTTTCTTTTATTATATTAATGTATAATTACAATAATAATTTAACTAATCCTTAAGATTTTCAGTTTTGTACATAAAAATCCCATCTCCATTTTAAGTTTCGGTTTTCCACCTTTATTTTCCTTTCTTCCAGTTTAGTGACTCACTAAGTCTTCACAGCTTTAAATTTTGACAAATTAGTCACTGCCAGTATTTTCTTAACTCTCAAGATACCTAGATTTTGAATTTCTTTTAAAGTTATCCAAGTGTATTATCAACGCATTCGCGTTATGACTCATCTAGGAGGACGGGTCATAACATTCTCCCTCCTTATAAAAGGACTTTGTCATCGAAGTTCGGTGTATAAATTTCTTCTACACATAAACTAACATCGGGAGAATCTTCAATATCTTGCACTGCAAGTTTGCTTCCCTCTGTAGTCAGTCCAGTTTTAGAAACTTCGATTACTTAGTTCACAAGTTATCTACAGTTCTTGCTGAGCTCCGCTCAAATTTCGTACTTGGTTCTTCAACTCTCCATCTTTTACGGTAGTTTTGACTCTCTTTTCGAAGAAAGTAGCTTAGGCCGAGTAAACTTGCAGTTCTATCCTTGTTTGCTCCATCAATCTCCATCTAGATCTTGTAGTATCCTTTCTTCACGATCTGCCTAGGTCAGTGATATCACGCAAATTCTCACTGACAATCCCTTATAGGGTATCTGGTATTCCAGCCAGTTCTGTAATTCGGTTACACTAAACTTGCAACTATTGCCACTAGTTATTTGAGCACTACGGTACTCTAATATCTTCTAGTATTATATGCTAATTCACTTCCCCAATTTTATTGATGCTCGTTCCATTTTTTTTCCCTCTTCAGTCTTCGATTATCAGTTCTTCTCATTCATTAGCTACTCAAATTTTAATCCTCCGTCTAAGTTATTTTGATTCTTGGAATTCGTATGCTAATTACTTCCCAGCATTTTCAGTTATCAATCTCATTGTTACCAGTTTTGGTCATTTACTTATACTTCCTTGTCCGAGTCTTAGTCAGTTATTCACATTCCCAATTTTCAGTGGTGATCTCCTAATGGAGCTCTTGGTGTTTATTTGTCACAGTCAAAATCACATAGTACTTCTCATAAAATATTTTAGTTATCTTGTAGTTTTTATTACCAGCTATTTATACTCAGTGATTATCATATACTATGCACACTCACGCACACAACAAACGGACTGTCGTTCAGTTGGCCAAAATTTACTCAGTACAGTTAAACAGTGTACAATCAGCCCAGAGAGAGGGGCCCAGTTTGGCCAGACCAATAACTTAGTATAGTTTAGTGAGTACTCTGAGCTGTTTATATACACTAGCTCTGGCCGATCTGTGGGTCATCAAACAACAATCACAAGCAATTCATTCACACACAGAAAGTAGGAAAAGTTTACTAACTCTAGCAATTAGGATACCATCCTAGACTCTACTATGCAACGTGCAGCGTGTTCCTAGTAACTCCAAAACTAATGCAGGAGAGAGCATGCAGTGACATAGAAATATCATGCTTGAAACAGTCAAGTGTAATATTCATTGCAAGTTTTAGTCTAAAATCATACATTAGCTTTATCTTACCATTATTAAACAATACGTACACTTGGTCATTTCCAGCATTTACAGCTTTCCACATTATTGTTCCTGAAACTTACTAGGTACACATGTTAGTCATACATTATTAGACTCTTAAATTCCAGACTTTGGCAACTCAGGAAATCCGCAGAAGAAGTAGTGTCGGAAAGTTACCTGATCTTTCTGTGCACTTTACTTACCATTACACTCGGGTGAGCTTTAGACAGTACTACTTAGGAAGCAAGTTTTGAAAATATTTGAAAATATTTGAAAATCTTTCACACTTTGAACTCAGGCTCTGATACCAACTGTTGTGACCCTGAACCGACCACGCAGGTAGCTATGGTTCACGTTCACAACTCCCAAGATCTTCCTTAAACTACTCTGATGATTTATAAAACAAAATACCTAAGTTAGTTGAAATTTGTTTAAAAATGAGTAGTTTAGCCAGTTCAACGTCCATTTACAGACCAACGTTCAAAGTATACTTTCTTGCTTGGAAAGAAAAGAAGATAAAATACTAATTATAAACTAAGTGCCAAGGTTCCCGAGTCTTCAAGTGGTGGTAGGCATCCAAGCTCGGGATGTCCCGTCCTTGTGTCTCGATGTTCCTCCTCGATCTTCTCTCCAATCCTTACACGATGCCTGGTTCCTTGCAAGTTATATTGAAGGGCATGAGTATTGTGTAAATAATAAATACAATAAAATAAAATAATTAAGATAACTTACAAGATAAGAAAAGAGAAATAAGTAAGAGAAGGGTTAAGGGACTTAGAGGGGGGTGGCGTCCCCGCGAAGAAAGTGGCTGATCCTGACTCGGTAAGTTAGTCTAACCTCTGTTCTTAATTCCACCATTTGAGGATTCTTCATGTTATAGTTCAAGCTCCCAGTGTAGTTTCAATTTCCGCTCCCACTCAGTATTAGTATTCTGACAGTTGTTCCCGAGTTTCCCTGTCATGTACACAAGAGCGTTATGCATGAGTAACCAATAATACACTCTTAAGCCAGGAAAGCCATACATAAAGCCGAAAGCTATCAGACATCCTACACACCTTCTCATTCAAGACTATCTTCTCTAGCATTCATGATTATCTTTTATCGGAACCTGTAACCCAAGTTTGCAGTAGTAGTCTTAAGGGGACCATTGGGGGAGGATAGGGCCATACGGCCGAGAAATTAAAGGCTCCTCAATTTTGCTTAATCCTTAGGTTTGACTTCTCATATCACTCACAAATTAACACACACTCAGAGTAGTCATAGTAACAACATCAAGCTACCAACATTATATCAGTCCACTTAATGGTCGATCACTCTTCACCTTATCAGGCTATTTTCAACCTTTACATTTCTAAATTTCAACACATAATATTATCTATGACGACCAGCATGATACCACGTAGGATTTACAACATTTAATGCTTTAGTCTCATACAATACTAAAATCATTAATAAAATAGGTGGTAACCCATTCACAAAAAGAGTAAAGTGTTTCTTCATTTTTATATCTTTTATGTTCGGTCTTCTTCTTGTCACCATCTTCCATTGGTTATTCTGCTCCTTTTAGTTCCACAATAACACCCCAATAATAACTAATAAGCTCTAATCCAATAGTTCTAAATGTCAATATTATAAACACATTATTTACTGACACCACCATTGCGGCCCTTTGTGCCAAAACACTACACCTTCACAATTTATCTTACAACTCCTTCCTATTTCGTCAATAGTCACATAATAATTCACAGCAATCTGCTTATCTATCTGTTTATCTATTTCTAAATAAATCACACTAAATTAATTGGGAAATTTCCCAATTATCAAAGGACAGTTTCGGTGAAATCTCAAATCAACAGGGAGGTCACAAGGGTTCACATGTAAGGCTGTAAAATCAATAACATTGTTCATAGTAGAAGAGAGAGGTAAGATGAAGAACGAAAACTCAAAAATCCCCCATCGCGTCATCGGTGTTTCGTCACTGCTCCTAGGCCGGCGAAGGTATGATTCATCCTCGCTTCATCATCCGTTTGTGAAGAACTAGAGACGAAGAAGATGAGTTAGCCCAAGAAAAATGAAATCTGCTTTCCTTTTTATTTTCTTTTATTATATTAATGTATAATTATAGTAATAACTTAACTAATCCTTAAGGTTTTCAATTTTGTACATGAAAATCCCATCTCCATTTTAAGTTTTGGTTTTCCACCTTTATTTTCTTTTCTTGCAGTTTAGTCATTCACTAACTCTTCACAACTTTAAATCTTGAAAAATTAGTCACTGCTAGTCTTTTCTTAACTCTCAAGATACCCAGATTTTGAATTTCTTTTAAAGTTTTCCTAATGTCTTATCAACGCATCCGCGTTATGACTTGTCTGGGAGGATGGGTAATAACATTAGTCCTAAATTTAGACCATACAATTCTCAAAGTAAGACTTCATACAAAGATCAATAAGACATCCTACAAGTAAGATCCGTCTATAGTAGAACTTAAGCTAAGCTATTAAACATGTTATTCCAGCATCGAAGGCATACAAAACTCATCATATTCTACATTCACTTGCCTACAAAAAAAAAACAATTTTCTGATTTTTTGTAATTTTAGGAAAAATTTCATTTTTCAGGGGTTTTTGAAAAAAGTTATGTGCATCCTAAAAAAGATAAAACTAGATGCGTGGTGGGTGTTCAAGACTCAAAATGCATCAAAGGCATGCCCAAATATCTCCACAAGACAATACAACCAAATCCCCCCTAAACCCAAATTCAAACCTGTCTTCATGTGATTGAAGGGCAAATAAATAGGAGAGAATCAAAGGGTCATACCTTGAAGGCCAAAGAGGCCCCCCTTCATGCCTTTGAGGTGCAGGCTTCATTCACTCCAGCCCGGAGTTTCACAAAGTTGAAGAGTTTGGTCCGGCTCTATTTGTAAAAAGTACCTGAAAATGTCTTCAATTAATAGATGGTAGAGAGTGTGAATTACAAAAAGTAATTACAACATTAACACTCACAAAGATATCATTTGTAACTTTCATGTTATCAAGATAGTGCAAAGGTTTAATACATACAAGTTACACACAAGTTACACAAGGATGTAGTGCACAACTAAGCATGTGTCATGAATGTAAGAGGGGCATAATGTGAGACTGTGCAAGGCAAGAATTGAGTCAAGATGTCATGGTAACATGTGTCATGTCATGAAACATATAAATCATGTATCAATGTAATACTACACTGTAACAATCATCAATGCAGCACATAAGTGTAGTGTGAAGAATGCTCATGGTATCAAGTACATGAGGTAAAGCTCAATTTTGCACTTTCTCAAGTAAATCAAATTCATGCTTTTTTTTATCAATTACAGCTCCTAAATCATGGAAAGAATCAATCACAATATTCTTAGTCCTCAAACATTATCACACATTCATCAAAGCATTCTTGAGTGAAAGATAAGGTAGATAAGTTAATTTACAATCTCTAACTATCACATTCAAGTTCAAGTGTAAACTTTTTACCTTATAATCTTCAATCAATTGTGTAGAGATGTAAATGTACCTTATCTTCCATGTGAGATGGTGTTAGGTGATTGTGCCTTACCAAATTGAAGTTCAAATGGTGGAGCAAGTGTTCTAACTTGTGTCTCAAGGATGCATTGAAGATACATTGTTGAAGAAGGCAATAAAGGGGCATGAGAGCTTTCTAGAGTGGGCAGGCGGCATGTGCTGGCGCCATTTTGGACCCTCGAAGTGGTGCCTTCAAATTTGTAGTGTTGGGGGCTTCAAGTGGCTCCTTAGTTGGGCAAGGCACCCTAATCTAGCGCCGTCCCCAAGATAGCCCCAAAAGTGGTGCCTTATAGCGCCATAATGTGCATGGAAGTGTCGCCATGCCTTGCTGGATTTTCAAATTTGAGCTCAAGGTAGTGCCAGCTTTGGTAGTGGTGCCATATATGGCACCCTAAACTGGCGCCTTACCTTAAATTGTTTTTTTTTTCATTTTCTCCAGGTGTTTCCTTCAACTACACATGGCGCCCCAACTTGGCACCTAACTTCGTCCATCTTCCTCTCCTTGTTGTCCTTGTTCTCATTTTGCTCCATTTTCTTCAATGATTGCTCCTACCATTTTTTCACTTCAATGTACATCCAAGTTCGTACAAATACTCAACTAAAATAAATGAGACCTTATTAGACCAAAATTGAAAAATAAACTTAACAATTAAGTGAACAAATAAGTAAACACTTTAACCGTTGAGGTGCCTCCTACAAGTGCCATGTTTATCTCCCTTGGGTAAGCATTTATGGGTGAACTCAAGTGGGGTCTATATAGGGGCGCACCATACCCTGAATGTGCTGGAGTGAAGTGATTGGCCTTTTGAGCTTCCACTTGGTGTTCTTCATTTTCAAAATGTAGATGAATAGAACACCCTTTAGATTCTTCTTCAAGTTTTGTAACGTTGTACCCTCTTTGTCTTTTCTCTTCTTCCTCCTCCTAGAAGTGGTACTAAGTCCATCTCTTGGGCTCTCTGAAGTCAAATTAGCCTTAAGAGGTTGTTCATACTCCTTCTTCTTACTCATCTTCTCTTCGTAAGCCTCTTTGATGGACCATTCTAGCTCCACAATATTGGTGAGGGGCTGAAAAGCCTTGAACTCCTCACCAAGTCCATGACTAAGAGGCTTATGAAGTGCTATCTCCTCAATAGAATCCATCTCATTTATCTCTTTCCAAGTGCTGTCCTCATCATCCAATATTTCCATTTCTTTCAACCTTCTCTTCAATCTCCCTATCCATATAGGTATCTCACTCAGCTTTTTTTCTTAATCTCATCTCATACTAATTCAGCCCAAAACACTTTACTAATTCTCTGTTGGAGACTTTCATAATGTCTTCAAGATGAAACTTTACTTCTTCATCCACAACTTTTAAAGTGAGACAACCTTTTTCCACATCAATCATGGCTTTCCCAATATATATAAAATGTCTACCAAAAATTATTAGCATCCTTTAATCCTCCTCCATGTATAGTACCATAAAGTCTATCAGGAAATAGAATTAATCAACCTTAACAATCACATCTTCTACTATCCCCTTTGGATAAGTAAAGGAACGATCCGCGAGTTGCAAGCATATCAAATTCGGTTTAACCTTTCCCAAGTCAAGCTTCTTGCACACTGACCAAGGCATGAGATTTACATTGGCCCCTAGATCGTACAATGCCTTGTCGCAATGAAATGGCCATATATCACATGGTATGGTAAAACTACCGGGATCCGTAAGCTTCCTTGGGAGTTTCTTTTGAATCACGGCACTCGCTTCCTTCTTCATGACAATCAATTAGTTCTCTTCAAACCATGTCTTATTTTTCAACAAATCCTTCAAAAGCTTTGCATACTTAGACATTACCCGAATGGCCTCCAAAAAAGGCAAGTTGATTTCCACTTTTTTAAACACTTCGAGGAATTTGCCAAAGTACTCTTCATCATGTCTCTGATAAAGTATCTGGGGGTAAGGAAGTTTCATGTTCACTTGGGGCTTCATTTGAGTTTCTTTCCCATTGATCTTAGCTCTGTAATCCTTCTTGGAGCTTTCACAATCATTGTTCATAGATTTATCCCCCTTGCTGATTTTTTGTTCCACTTCCACCTCTTTCTTCTTTTTCTCATTCTCAACTTCCACTAATGGCTTGCCACTTCTCAACAATACAGCATGACACACTTTACAATGCTCCCGGGCACTTGGTTTCATGTCTAAAGGAAATTTGCCCTTGTGCAAGGTTTTCATTGAGTTGGCAAGTTAGGCAATTTGTGTCTCTAAATTATGAATTGATGCCCGAGTGTTGGCTAGCTCTCCATACATCCTCTTATGTACATCAAAAATATTTTTTTCATTGAAAGTATTGGCCTTGTTGTTGGTCTAGATGAATTGCTCAAACATGGCATTCACCTTGGCCATCGGATCTCCTTTGGAAGATGAAGGTTCCTGTTGTCCTTGGTTTACTTGTCTTGTATTGCAGTAAATTTGGTTTTTGTAAGGTCGGGGCTTGTTGTAGAATCCAACTCCCTACTGGTATTGGCCCCTATTGGCAAGATAATTCACAAAGTTGCACTACTCCGCACCTTCTTCAATGAAATCAGTAGCTAACACTTGCTTGGGTGTCGTTTGTTCAGCTTCTGTCTTTATGATAACCATTAAAGTAAGAGCTGTCAATTGAGCTTGGATAGAGGTTTTAGCATCAACCTCATACAATCCTCTCCATACTCAGTTGCTTCTCTTCTATCATTGGTGGTTTGGTGTTCTTCACTCACCTCTAAAAGCTCCAACAAGTTACAAGCCTCTTTCGGCACTTTTTCCATGAACCAGCCTCCAATTGAGGCATCAAATTGTCTCCTTGTTATCTTCGATAAGCCCTTATAAAATAAAAAAACTTTGTAGTCTCAATTTACATCGGATTGTGGACACCTCTTTATCAACTCTTTCAACCTTGCCCAAGATTGGGCCAATGTTTCATCTGGGTCTTCCTTGAACCTTAGGATCTGATTTTCAGGCTTGAAAGCTTTTTGTATGGGGAAATACTTCCTGATAAAAGTATGTCTCAAATCTGCCCATCAACCGATATTCTTCGAATTGAGAGCCGTGTACCATCTTTTTGCTCCACCATCCAAAGAGAATGGAAACAACATCATTCTCTTTGCTTCTTCGGATACTCTTGTTACGACCCCAACCGATCACACCGATAACTATGGTTCATGACCGTAACTCCCAGGAATATTCTCTAAACTACTCACGTGGTTTGTAAGATATAACACTTGAATAATTGAAAAGTCTTTTAAAGAGTAGTTTAGAAAGTCCATAATGTTCATTTACAAAACAAAAGTTCAAAGTGTGCCTGCTTGCTAAAGAAGAAAAGGAATAGAAAATACAAACATAGTGTTTAAGTTTCCTGAGTCTTCACTTACGGTGGTTCTCGTCTTCAAGTATGTGTCACATCCTTCTCTTCAGTGTCAACCGTAGTCAGGTTCCTTGCAAGTTATATTGAGGGGCATTAGCAAGTGTTCAACAATAATTATTATAAACAATAATTATTATAAATAATAATTACTTGCAAGAAATGTAAAAATGAAAATACAATAGAAGGAAATAGGGACTTAAAGGAGTGACAGGCACTCCTTTAGAGAAGATGCAACTTCTTTCCAGAGATTCCAAGTGAGTTATTTGGTAAGAAATGGGACATTCCCCACTATGATTTTGTCTTCATAAGTTCCAGTTCCATTTGTAGCTCCCGAGTTCTTCCCGCTCCGCAGTTGTGTCCCCAATAGTCAGTCACCAATCTCATGAAGGGTTGAAGCAAGGAATAAAGCCGAGGGTTGTAGGTTTCCCTATTTTCTTGAGTTACTCCTCTCCTTATGTACGAGTAGGTCCTGCACATAGAAGATACGAGTAGATCA
>JBBYHH010693914.1:0-10102 GCA_038382905.1 Daphne laureola
TTATATGCTGAGAAGGGGTACATATGCACAGAATCCTGGTTGGAAATCATTAAGGAATGGGAAGGAATTCTGCAGGAAAGGAAAGTCCTCATTGCCTAATCTAAAAATCACTTACATGATTTCCAACATATTTTATGTTTTTTTTTTTCAAATGAGGATCCTACTACTTTGTGGCAGACGCTGCTATTGCGTTTAAAAAACATTGGGTATGAAATTCTTTCACATATACATGTGAGAGGTCAAATAGGATTAAGATTCAAGTTCCAGATCTATTCAAGATACCCCACTTGGTTTGTGTTATTTCTATAATTGTTCTTATCTTCTGTTCAATTAAATGTTCCAGGTTCAAGCTTTTGACTAAACCTCTCTGTTAACTTTCTAGTTATGGAACATTATTGATTATTCATCCTGCTTTCAGAAAGTTATCTACATATGATTCCTTTAGTGTTCAGTTATTAATATGGTTTTTTGTTTTAGTAACTCAGTTGGGTTGAGTTTAGTCATCACTTCTAAAATGATTTCTCATCGAACCCTTCAGACATTAAGTAGTCTTCTGGAGGATGGTTTTGATGCAGAGTATTATGGAGTATATGATGGATCTTGTGATTTCTCGAGTCCTAGAAAATGTGTACAAACAAGTTATTTTTTGGTTTCCATGGTTTTATCATCTTGGTTGCCTTTAGATTGCATTCTTTTTAGCTGATAGCTTAGGATTAGGATACTGTTACTTTGTTTGTTTGCTGTAAGTGGTCGTCTAAGTTTGGACTTGGTATGAATGTATGACTTTGTTTTTTTGACTCATTAATTTAGGCTCCATTAGTTTCACATTAATGTGAATGCATGCATGCATTTATTATTATTTTTGCTTCTTTTTTGTTTGGAATCAACGGCTTATAGAAGCTAACATTATGTGAGCATAATAGTAACATGAATGGCCTTATTTCAAACGGTAACAGAACTTTTGAGTTGGGTATAACTGGCTTATGACAACTGGTGTTATTTACCAGAAAACATTGTTGTATGCATATTTGACTAACTTTATAGTTCTTTTATATGAATCCGGTATTTGTGTAATGGTGTCTGATGATAAATGCTTGGGTTGAATGCAACTGGATTACGTTTTGCCTTCCCATTGCCACATCCTCACTAATTTCCACACTTTAACAGATACATCTTGAATAGGCATATTTATCTCTTCCCCTTTCAGGTGCTTCTGAGCCAGAAAGTTTACCAAAAAGCCTCAACAGTCTTGAAAAGTTACTCGATGCTAAGGTTAGCCATAAGCCTAGATATAAGTCTCAGCTTTAATTAAGAAAGAAACAGATGTCTGCTATGTCTCTTCTTTACATTGATAAGATGAATGATTTATGATTGGGTGGTTCTTTCTTGTCAGGACTTATTAATTTGATGTCTAATGCTGCAAAACCTTGCTGCCATTATTTGTGTTATTTTTGTTTTATTCTATTTTTGTGGTTGCTGGAGCGCTTCTTGTATGGTCTTCCGTTTTTCACAGATTAAGCTATTTACCAGTTTTGATGTTTCTTCTGTTACAAAATATATGAGAGTAGTATTTAGGATGAAGAACATGTTCATAATAGTATGACATCATCCCTTTATATAAGGAGATTACAAGTAATGTGACCATGATTTTGATACAAAAGTCCTTGTCCAGGAGAGCCTTTCATATACCTCAAGATCTTGATAACTGCATCCGAGTGACCAGAACGTAGAGAATCGATAAATTGACTAACCACACTTGTAGCAAATGAGATATCTGGCTGATAACAGTCAAGTAGTTCAATTTACCAACAAGTCTTCTATTTCTTCAAGGATCTGCTAGATTGACTTTTCTCGTTATTGAGTTTGACATTTGGTTCCATGGGGTTCTCAACTGGCTTCGCTACCATCATGTCTGTTTCTTCTAATAGATCGATGACATATTTCCTTTGAGATAAGCAAATTCCCGTCTTAGATCTTGCCACGTCGATCCCTAAGAAGTATTTTAGGGGACAGAGATCCTTCGTCTGAAACTTAGTTTGCAAGAAAGCTTTTAGAGAATGTATGCCCACTCTTTCATCGCCACTGATAACGATATCATCAACATAGACAATCAAGAGAATTCTACTAGCTTTAAAGTGTCAATAAAACACAGATTGTTCCACACCACATCGTTGTAAGCCAAAATCCATGACAACTGTACTGAACTGCCCAAACCAGGCTCGAGGAGATTGCTTCAAGCCGTTTAGAGACTTGTTTAGTCGACACACCATGTTATTCTTATTCTCCCCCTAGCAACAAACCCTGGAGGTTGCTCCATATAAATAGTCTCCGCAAGATCATCATGAAGGAAGACATTCTTTACATCAAGTTTGTGTAATGGCTAATTGTACGTGGCAGCCAAAGCAATAAAGATTTTTGTTTTTTGTTTTTTTAAAATTTTTAGTAAGGGGGAGCACACCGTCTGTAATTCATTTCATCAGAAAAAAATGCCCAACGACACTTACAAAGATAAAGCCAGGAACCCTACATAAGAACGGAGCAAATCCTGACTCAAAATATAAGAGAGCTATGCAACCTATGCAATCTTACCTACAACCTGTACAAGTAAGCATCTAAAGATATAATATGGAACCAGGTCAAGAGAAGAGGTCCTGAATATCCACACTTGTCCTCACACTCACCAGCTCCATCACTTTAATCACCAACACTGACCACTCTACCGATGTCCTATACACCCTCGAATTTCTCTCCAACCAAATCAGGTACACGGTAGCTGCAAATAAGCTCCTCCTCACCTGACTCTTCACCGACTTGCCTCTGCAAACTCTCAACATCCATGAACTTGCCAAGAAAAGGGGCAACCAGAAAGCTTACAGCATGACAATACCCCCTTTAACACCTTCTTGGCATACTCACACACAAAGAACAAATGATCTCTAGAATCCACACCATGCTCACAGAACCTACAAGCAGTATCAACATCTTTCCACTTAGAGATTCTATCATTTGTTGCTATTCTGTCCAGACAAGCAAACCAGACAATTATGGACGCTTTAGGGACATGATAAGACCCCCACACCAATTTCCTCCAACAAACAACATCAAAATTTTCAGAACATGCAAAATAAGCTTTCTTCATAGAAAAACAATCAGACTCAATCTGTTTAACCATAAATTCAGCAAATACCTCCCTCTGATGCAAAATTTTCTTCCAGACCATAGAAGAATCATTAGCGGCCTCCATCTCCCAGAAGTCTTGACCTTTGATATAATAATCATGCGCCCATTTGACCCACAAACTCTCTTTATCCCGAAACGGTCTCCAAATCTTCTTTGCCCCAGCAGCCATGTTCCGTAAAATCAAAGAATAAACACCTAAGCCCCCCTGTGACTTAGGACTGCAGACATGCTGCCAAGAGACTGGTGCCTTCCTAGTCCCAATTTTCCCGGCCCACAGAAAGCTTCTACTATCTTGCTCAATTTCATTCAAGAAATCCTTAGGCAGAGGAAAGATAAGAGACCAAAAATTTTGAATACTAAACACCACATAATTTGTCAATTTATCAGTTGAAGTCTACCTGGATAGGTGAGAAATTTTGAAGTCCAAGAAGATAGTCTGGATAATATCTTTTCCTTCAAAGGTAGACAATGCTTACTCAAAATTCTAGAGTGCATTAGGGGCACTCCAAGATAGATGACAGACAATTCACTAGGCTGCATACACAAAGCAGTCCTCATCTGCTCCTCAACAGCAGCAGAAACACCAGCCACAAAAAGGTAACTTTTCTGGGGGTTACACCTTAGCCCTGTAGATTCAGCAAAGAATTCCAAAGCCCCCCCCCTCACATAAGCAGCAGATTTCACAGTGGGCTTTGTCAAAATCATTACATCATCCACAAATAACAAATGAGAACGCTTCACCCTCACACACCTAGGATGATACTCAATCCAGCATGTGCAATAACGATTTGAACCGATGCTAACTTAGCAACAGGTGGGAAGGTCTCAGTATGTTCCATACCATAAACTTGTTTATACCTTTTGGCCACCAGTCTGGCTTTCAACCGATCAATTGTACCATTAGAATTCATCTTGATATTGAACACCCAACGACATCCTACCAGGGGGTGATCTTGAGGAAGAGACACAAGATCCCAAGTTTTATTAGTCTGCAGAGCATTCGTTTCTTCTTCCATTGCTTGCCTCCATCTTGGATGATCCAAAGCTTTTGAAACATACTTAGGCAAAGGTATGGATGATAAAGTAGACACAAAGGCATAACGTGATGATGATAATTTGTTATAAGAGACATAGTTGGAGATGGGGGTGAAGTTTACAAGAGCTTTTTCCTTTGTGGAGAGCGTTTGGGACATCCAAGTCATCATTTGGGGGATCTGAAGGTGGAGATGACACCGGAGAGGGCTGTGAAACGTCGGTTGCACTTCTTGTCGAGGTCGCTAAGAATACACCTGCAAATCAAGATGAGATAGATGTTCTAATGGGGTAGTATGATTATCTGGGAGATTTTAAAGAAGAGGACCTTGGGAGGAGCCGAGTGTCGTTAATTTTGACACCGGAAATGAGTTGTGAAGATTTGACATTTCTCTTGACTGATTGATAATAACGGAGTTGTTAGAGAGCTGAACTGAACTTTTGGAGCTGATGAAGGACAGAACTGGACAGAGCTGAAGTCAATCGCAACAACTTACGAATGAAAGAGAACCGATCCACCATTGTTGGACCAAATTGGAAGCAAATCAACCATTTTGTTCACTGGTTGAGGATACTAGAGCTGCTGAAGAATTGAACTCAAGCTGTCCAGCAGTTAACAGAGTGAAAGGAAGCGGCCAATTATTGTCGGACTAAAACAGTAGCAAAATTAACCATGTTCTGGTTATTTGTGACAAAATACCGCCATAAATGGAATCAGGAGGGGAAGGCGACCTGACCCATCAAAGTGCCATCGCCAGAAGTTGTCGGACGGCGGTGCTTGAAACCTATGTGCCGGCGTGTGAGGTTTTTTCCGGCGACACTGCTGGTGCCACTGGGGTCGTCGGTGCTCCCTGGTGGTGGTTCTTGGTTTAGTTTCTGGGTTGAATAAGTGTTTATGTGGTTTAGGATTAGGACAATGGGTTTATAAGAGATGCAATGTTGAGGTCAGTAGCTGAAACTTCAGCAATGTGTTTGCTCTGATACCATGTTACAAAATATATCAGAGTAGCATTCAGGATGAAGAACGTAATCATAAAATAAAGGAGATTACAAGTAGTTATGGAGGTAGGTAGTGGTTAGGGAGATAGGAGTTGGGAGGTTGGGTAGACTATAAATGCAAAGTAGTTGACTAATTCTAACTCTAACAACTTCTTTATTTATGAAATGATATTTTCTTTTTCCTTTTATTGGTTTTGATATGTAGTCTCTTTTAGGTGAGCTGCTGGGTAATCAATTTGTTAATTTAGTTCTCTTATAAGTATTTTTTTTTTGTTGAACAACAATCAATACTTCATTAATATAGAAGGTATAGTAACATAAACAAGATGGCCATGGCTTGATACCCATGAGAAATGGGATCATCCAGCGTGCCTAAAGAAGAAGAGAAGGAGAATAGAGAATAAATTAGCAGACCAGAATCTTCCCCGCCAGGCTTGAGCAGCCCTCACTCTCAAAACATAGACCCCTCTGGTCCAAACCTGCAGTAAACAGAGACCGCAAGGAACCAGAAAGCAGCAGCTCCAAAATGAGACAGAAGGCACCTAACAGATGACGTTTTGAAACCTTATCCCAACCCTTCGGCCGCCCGCAACAATGAGGCAAATAAC
This sequence comes from Daphne laureola, assembly GCA_038382905.1. Classification (NCBI taxonomy): domain Eukaryota; kingdom Viridiplantae; phylum Streptophyta; class Magnoliopsida; order Malvales; family Thymelaeaceae; genus Daphne; species Daphne laureola. The sequence goes on from JBBYHH010693914.1 coordinate 5,820, forward strand.
CAGTCTCCCCAGGAGAGTCGTATTTTGGTGAACTTGCTAGATATCCACAGGTAAGACATCACTTGTATGTCGGCGCAAATCCAGGAAGCTTGCCATGGAATATTCTGCATCACTATGCCATTGCGTGCTTTCCAAATCGACCAGCAGCAATGTAGATGATGGGTTGCCACACCTGAGACTTTAGACGGCTCTTGGGAGGTAATGGCGTCCCCCAAGACATCCACAAAGTCAAAAAAATCCATGCACGCTCGTGTTGCACCAAACCGCCACCGTTTGCCAAATCTCGAAGGATGCCAAGCAACCTACTAGGACATGATCTGTCGTCTCAACCGCAGTGGAATACAGCGGACAAAGTACAAACTCTAAAACCAATCCTCGTTGCAGCTGGGCACGAACTGGGATGTATCGTCAGGAAGCTCTCCAAATGAACACATTCACCTTCTTGGGCACTTTCTTGGAAGTTCTCTTATAAGATAATGTTGTTTTCTCTACTGTATTATGGCGACCAACCTAACAATGCTTATTAAGCATTTTTCATTTTGCAGCTGGATTAGCTTGAGTCAGTTATTTATTGTCTCAGGACTGCTGGACTTTTCTATAACTTTTTGATCTTTAGTTTTCTTTTGTTATAGAAGCTTCTTTGATTGCCTCTATAAATTTATAGTGTCATTTAATTTTTGACAATTAATTGCCACCATAAATTTCATCCCACCGACCCTGACGTAGTTGGGATTAAGGTGCTGCTGCCGCTGATGATGATAGAAGCTTCTTTTAGCACTTTAATTATACTTCTCTTCGCCAATTTCGTTTTGATTTCTCTGGGCTTTAGAAACATGTCAGAAAGGATGATTATTTTGCAAGCTATTCTCCATCTGTCACCTCTAGCAAATACTACAACTGCTACTCTCACAGTTAATAGAGCAACTATGATCACAAGTGTAAACAAACCAGATAACTGTTTTTGAGGTCATTCACTATGTTTTGAACTTCAAAATTACCAATCTGTTATGTTTAGTATGTGCTTATCTCAGTCCATTTAATAATTTTTGAAAAGAAAACAAGCTGCCCTTAATTTTTAATAGTTTCTCCTATTGTTTTTCAGGTTTGTCGATATGAAGATAAAGAGGAACTAGAAAGATACGTAGCCTCTCCTGTTATCAGAGTTTATAAATATGCTTCTACTCGAAGTGCTACAGAAAGTTTCTTCACGATTTATTCTCGAAAACTTAATGAGATCAAGCACGAGGTAGATAGTTATATTTTCCCCTCTACCGACTTCCATTATTTTTTTTAAAGGAACTTTCACCAACCTTTTGGCATTGGTTTTTGGGAGTAGTGCATATTGGGGTTGAGAAACATGAAGAATAATCTTTCGTCTATCCAGAGCACAAAGCGATCGATTTGCAGAATGCATGATAATGTTATGTTTTGCTTGGATAGTCTTGGACTTTGGGGAGCATTACAAGTAAGTTTCTAAACAAGATTTGTATTGTACGGTTGTAGTTGTTGAAAACTTTATATTGTTGTCGGATGACATTTCTCTAATATAATAAAAGAGGAAAGAGTCACAAAGATATAGGTTGGGCAGTCTGATTGATAGTGGTAGTTGTGTAGAAAAGGGAAAAGGTATAGGGATGTGGGTTTATGGGGAAGTTGGTTACATGGAATAGGGAAGTGGGAGTGGGAAGTGTGTTGTGCATGGGGAATAGGAAGGGTAATAATTGCATTTGGGGAAGGATAATTATTATAGTTTCTTGGGGAAGGGTAAATCTATAAGTTCATTAGGCAAGGCTGGGGAGCCCACTGAGCCGAACTTCTCAAGCTCGAGCTCGCTCTTTTATTACACGAACTGTAATTTCGGCTGGAGTTTGAGCTCAAAGCTCGTGAAGCTTGGCTTGTTAGGCTCTATTATTGCTCGAGTTCAAGCCGGCTCGCGAGCGGCTCAATTCGTTTTTATCAGCCCTAGTTCTTGTAGATTCATTCTTCCTAGTCTTACAGATTAGATGAGTAATTACAAAAGGAAAGAAAGCAGTAAGTATACAGCAGTAACAGTAACTACAAAATATTGACTAACAGTAGCAGTAATTGATGTCTTCTAGCACTCCCCTCAAGCCGGTGAGTGGATATCCTCCATTCCCAGATTGAAGTAAAGAGTATGGAAGGCTGGTCACAAGCCAACTGTTTTCGGGAGGGTACATAAAGGGTGCAGATCAGCTTCCTGTCGAGCTTCTCCTTAATGAAATTCTTATCCACCTCAAAATGTTTGGTCATTTCATGTTGCTCAGAATTATTGGTTGTATTGCAGATTTTGTTTTCATGGTACAACTGCATAGGGCCTGTAGGTTAAATATTCAGATTCTGCTGGACAATCTTAAGCCAAAGAAGATCAGAAGCTCCTTGAGCCATGGCTTTTACACTTGACCATGCTACCACATGCTGCTTCTTGCTCCTCCATGTGACTAATTTCCTTCCTAGGAAGTTACAATAGCCTGTGGAAGATCTTCTGTCCAGTATAATATTTGTAATTTTCCCTTTATATTTTTGAACTTTTAGTGACAGCTTCTTAGTTCTTTGGTGTCCTGGTGGCAATAAAAAAGAGTAACAAAAAATTCGGTGTAGCTTAGAGTGGTATCTTTGATGAGGATGAGTTTGCTTTTCTTGGATGGAAGACTTTTTTAATTTATTTATTCTTTTTCTTTTAACTAGACATGTTCCAATTTTTCTATTCCCTCCGTTCAAGCAAAACTGATACGCTTAACCAGGCACGGAGATTAAAGAACATTGTTGACTTGAGGGTAAGAGAGTAAAGTTGATGCGAAAACGTTTTTAAAAGCGAAATGTATCAGTTTTGCTTGAATAAAGTAAGAGAGTAACTATTTTGCGTGGGAAGGGAAGGTGAGGGTAATCATGTAAAGTTGATGTGAAAACGTTTGGTGAAAGGGAATCGTATCAGTTTTCTGGAATAATCCAAAAAGGAAAACGTATAAGTTTTGTTGGATCGGAGGGAGTAACATTTTTGGATACGTGTTATGAGATAAAGCACTCAATAAATGTAGCGATGATGAAATTGTTGCATTAAATGATAAGAGTGGAATTAGGGATAAGATATAAGAGGCAAGGTCAAGGCAGGTGTGTGCAAGGGTTTTGCTGAACTGCTGGGCAGAACATGCTTCTTTTTTCTAAACGGAGACCTTGCTTACTGCTATGCAGAATGGAGACATGGGATTTGTCTAGCCAATCCCAAGTTGTTGAGATTGACGTTTAGTTAATCAACTTTTTCTATTAATGGTAAAGCTGGTAAGCTAATTTTGTCATTTCTTGTATTCAGTGGTTTGCTTATTTGTATAATTGTACTTGCTTTACAAATTTCAACACATTAGTAAATCCTCTTAAATTTGTGTTGGTTTATGTACTGATGACTGTGTAACCTTTTGCAAATAAAAGAATGTCTGGCAATTATTTTCATCTGATTCTGGTTTATCTACATTCAACTGGTTTTAATCTTTCTTTATTATTTATAGGCTGCCCAGCTATTTTCATCAGCGGATTTCTCTGAATTTATTGAGCTCCCGGGTGATGGAGGAAACCCTGGTGATCATCCATTCTGGAATAGGTATCTTGCTCAGGTTGCAGATGTCTTGTCATCGGATTGTAAGAGAGGTACTGTGTTATTTCAGGATTATCATATTTGTTGATTTACTTTTCTTTCTATGTTCTACTGATATTTTCTCACGGGTTCAAATCACAAACTCAATTTAGATGAATTTACACTTGCCAATCAGGCTTAAAACTATGCACTCCCTCCCTCCCTCCCTCTTCCACCCCCTCCCCTCAGATGCTTTATAAATTGTCTGAAAAGCTCTTCTAAGTTCTAATCTAAACAATACAAGATATATCTTCCAGTAATTCAGAGTTGTGTGGTATTTTTGTTGTAGTTAATTGACATTTAATTTTATCAGTCAGTTGTATCTGTAAATTGAAAACTGTATTTCTTGAATGTCAATTAATGTAAACAAAACTTCATAGAACGAAAATGGGGTGGCAATATGGTAACTTAAAACTTAAATTAGGATTGAGACAATTTTTCGGACAGTGTATAAAGCATTAGGAACTAAGAATTTTTCTAAGCGTAATTGACTCTATTCTCAAATGCAATCTGCGAGAATGGCATGCATTATCATTCAGAGTTTGTGAGGATTATGGTTTAGAGTGGTTCTTTGAGGTTGTATAAGAATGGTAGACCACTTTTCGCCAACCTCAATCTAGGCTTGGCAGCCCATAAA
>JBBYHH010693925.1:0-10102 GCA_038382905.1 Daphne laureola
ACAGAGGCACTCAGTTGTTCCCTTGCTACGGAACCTTCCACCGGCCGTAGCGTTGAGAAGTCCTTTTTCGCAACCGGATGGGAGGATCTCCTAGTAGTGAACAACACCAATAGCCATCTCTCCAGCTCTCAATGCAAGGTTTGGTGTGCGATCCGTTGTATCACAGCATGGGTTCTTTGGACAAACCAAAATACCTCCATCTTCAATCCATCCTCTCAACACGGCCCTTCCTCATTAGCAAATATTCAACTCCTCTCCTATTTGTGGATCTCCAACATGTTTTCTAAAGCTTCTTTTTCTTGGTCTGATTGGGTTCTTAACCCACTTGGAACTATAGGAAATTGTTCAAGCTCCCCCTTGTAGCTTGCTCAAGCTTCCCCTAGCAGTTTTCATTTCTTTATTTTTGCTGTTGTAAAACTATTCGGGCTTTTTGCTCTATCCTCCTTCTTGGAGGTTGAGCAACTGCCCTTCTCTTATTTCTTCTTTTAATCTGAGGATGCCTTTAAAAAAAAACTTTGGTGATCCTACCATTACTTCTGCTCTTTATTTTGAGATACTCTTGGATATTTTTGCCCTTATTTGCCTTAAGCTTGTGGGGCTGTAGGATTTATTATTATATTTTGGTCTCCTTTGTAGCCTTAAGCTATAGGGAGAGTAAGTACGTTTATGTTCATCATCTGCTAAGAGCTCTAAACATTATCAGAGAACTATCCTTGTTTTGTTTGTTTATTCAGCCTTAGGTTGTTCGCCATTAAATAAATAGTCATTCCCTTTATAAAAAAAAAAAAGTTTCAACTAATGTTTTTGAGACATTGTTTAAAGAGAATTAACAATACCAATTTAAAAACTGCTACTTTAGACTATAATCTTCTAACAAAATTTGAAGTGTAGCGTGCAAGTGTATTTACAAGCTTAGGTAGGATGGAGAGTTAAATGTAGCTTTTCATGTGTTAGGGGTTAATTTTCGTTAACTTCGTAGTTAGGGGTTCATTTAATGAATTGGTAATTAATTATAATTAAGCACTTACACTTCTCTAACATCTACATATATACCATAATGTTTCTAAAACTTCAAGTGCCCCCACTATTGATCCACAGTTGCCAACCATCTATTCAATGGTCACTACTACAAGAAAAACTAGCATGAGAGATAATTAAAAGGTGATAGAGCACGACACAATACATATAAGACCCAAATACGAGGGGCCTCTCACAGGACCACCACGTATAACGCATCGACCACCCATCGGAAGGGATAGCCTCGTATAACACATCCATGGTGCATAATCCGCCTCTCACTTATATTACGTACCTCCAAAGGTAAAATATACTCAAAACGCATGTAACGGTTATCTCGACAAACATAGATGTACTAACAACGCAATCTCAATGATCAAATCCTCCGTAATGGGCTCCAACACTACCCTATATATTAGGTGGTGCATGCCCCAAAAAAGGTACTTACTACACACACCTGCTCTTCTCTATGCCTAAAAGATCTCCTTGTCCCCTCTCACAGATCATGGTCTTCCCCCCTCTCTCGACATTACTCGGGCTCTGAATTGGTGGAACACTATCAAAAGGAGACAAATGAAATACTACTATTTGTTGTGGATATTCTAAACTTATTGGTTTTGGCCTTTTAGTTCACTTAATATACCTTAGTTGATAAACTATCATTTGACAAGTCTAAGGTCTATTAAATCTAGTTATAAGAAGAAAAGAAAAACAAGGTTTGTTAAATCCATTGCTTGAAGAGGGTTTTGATAGAGTTTCTAGAGATTACGAGCTTATGCAGACGAGCCATTGCTTGCTTCCTCATATCCTCATAGAACTTGGTATGGGCGAGGTTCTTCTCCACTTTTACTAGGTCAGATTTGGAGGATTCAAGTGCAGCTGATAGCACAGCATTCTGTGCTTTTGACTCCTCCATCAGCACCTCCATTTTTGCTTTCTCCATCTTCATTTTTTCAGTCATTTTGCAACTCCTGTTTCTTGGCCTGCACATCATGTCAGTTTTCCTTATGAGTCCTCCTAGCTACACTGATATATCTTTCTTGCAAAAGACACAATAATATGCTCCATCCCTCATAATAAAATTGATATACTTTTGTTTTTTAGTTGTGCCAATAAAATTGATTCATTTCCTAAAAAGTAAACATTTTCACACTAACTTTATCTTATTACTTTCATTTCCATGAATCCAAATCTATTGTCTCATTTTCCCTATCTCATCTGTGTCCCCCATTATAATTTATTAACACCGTTAATAAATCTGTTAATATTTTAACGGAACAGTTAACGGTGTTAATAAATTAGAGTGGTGGACACGGAGGGACATGAGAAAATGGGGCAACATATCTCGTCTCCATTTCCATTTCTACTAAAAAAAACTACTTTTATTTTAGACGTCTCTACTTTACACTTTTACAGTCTAGTCAACAATATTCTTTAATCTTCATACCCAATCAAATGTATCCACTTTGGTGGGACGGGAGGAGTATAATGAATTGTTGCGTATATGTACCTTTTCTCTCTCCCGGTAATCCTTATGGATCTCTTTCTTGGTTTTTTGTGTTTCCTTGTATTGTTTCCGGGAAGGTCTTCTTGAACTGGTGGAGCAGCCACAGGCAGTACTTGCTTTGGATCTGGTACCGCTACAACAGTCCCATACAGAGGAACTTGTGGTATGGGGTTGTCTGAAAACAAGATTTAGGTAGTGAAACGTTAACTTTCATACTTTAGGGTTTAAGTTTCATTTATATCATTAGAGGCCGAGAGATTCAAAAATCATGTACAGATAACATTCAAGGGGCAAATGACAAATTCAGGATCCATACTTTTCTTAGACATACAGATATATCATATTCTTTAAAAGAGTTCAACTCAAGATGATGCATGGGAATAGATCCTGGAAATTAAGCCAAAGAAAAACATCACTAATTCGTTTTACCGACCGAATCCTATAGTATCCAGCTGGTAGTCAGAAACATCCAAGTCCGATGGCTTTGATTCAGGATCTGCATCTATATATTCCATAGTATTATATACCAACATATACTTAGTTAATTATAACATAAATGGTCCTCAAAAGATTTGTAATTTAATAGATTTGAACGACTGATCAATTAATTACATACCTACAAAAGGCCGTTTCAGCGGCAGCTTGGATGAACAACTTGAGCTACCTTCTCCCGCCATCATTATCAAATGAAGCTAGAAAATAAAGCAAGTAATTAATTAAAGATGAAACCTTTACCAGTTTGTGACCCGAGGATCTAGCTAGTACGTCAGAAAGATGAATAACCTTTACCAGTTTGTGGCCGGTTGGAGCTAGTTATAGTTCGTCGGAAAGATCAAGTCTTTTTACCAGTTTGTGGCCGGTGATGATGAATATGGTAAGAAAGTTGAAGGCTTGATGAAAACCTAGAAATGGCCACTGGCCGGAAGATCTCTTGCGAGGTTTGTGACCATCTCGCACGTCGTTGACCGATGTGCTTGTTTGCTTCCGTACCTCTCCTTTCTTCTTCAGATAGTTCATGTAATATAATATGGCCTATTTGTTACTTATGATTAATCTCCACAAAATGACCTTAAGGTTTTTCAAGGGAGACAGTTTTTCCCATCCCACTTTACACACAGCCACTCACTGTTCACTGTAGGGGTGTAAAACGAATCAAGCCGTTCGTCAGCCAGTTCGAGAAACGAACCGAGCTTTACAAACCATGAACCGAGCTCAAACATTTAAGGTTTTGTTCGAGCCAGTTTGCGAGCCAATTCGAGTTGGGTATAAAACGAACCAAGTCATTTCCGAGCTTGTTCGAGCTCGAACAATCAAACCACGTTAAACGAGCCGAACTTCACGAGTCTGAACCCAAAAAAGAGGACGGTTTTGAGATAATTTACAACCTAGTCCTTGTTTTTTGTATTTTAATTAATTAAATACTTAAAAAAATTTAGCCTTTAAACTATCAAACCGAACTGAAACATTAGACGAAACCGATATCGAACAGTATTTTTCAAACTCGGTTCGAACGAACCCGAACTCTAGCTCGAACTAGTAATGTTCGGGCTCCACTCGACTTGTTTACACCCTACCTCACTACCCTTCCTTTGTTTCCCCTGCATCATCATCGTCACCATCATCAAATTTTCAGATGTTATTATTTCAACTGTTTATTAATTACTATACTCTTTAGTATTATTAGTTATCAACGTTTCCATTATTAGGAGGAGTACATGTGTCAATGGTGACACAGTATCTGTTCAATCATGCTGGTTTGGTACTGAGTGTGTAGGTTTTAGAAATAAAGGTGAAATATGTATTCTAGTTTATATCTTAGAATAGTATTTGTTAATAGGGGTAAATTACAAAAAAAAAATCTGAGGTTTAGTGAAACTTTCAGTTTGTCCCCTCTATTTTAAAAAATATGCAGTTACCCCCTAAGGTTTAGTAAAACCTTCAGTTATCCTCATTGACTATTTATGGTGTTAGTTGACTCTTAAACATTTTAGCGGTAATTACACTATCCGACTCCAAAACAGTTAAAAGGTAGCCCTAGCTCACCTGTGTCGCAACGGTATGGGCTCGCCTGTATTTCTCCGGCCTGAACTCGTTCACGTCGTGGCAGTGATCAGGCGACAACGACGACTAGATAGGGTGGCCGGTTGGGGAGGGAGAAATGAGAGAAATAAAATCTTAGGTTTGGAGTGTATTAGGGTTAGATATATTAGTGACAATAAGAGTAGTTAATCCTAAAAATCTTAAGATCAACTAACACCACAAACAGTCAAAGGGGGTAACTGAAAATTTCACTAAACCTGAAAGGGCAACTGCATATTTTTTAAAATAGAGGGGGCAAACTAAAAGTTTCACCAAACCTCAGGAGTTCTTTGTAATTTACCCTATAAGCCTATTATTGTTCCACATTCTTCTTCATTTTCTTTTCCCTTTGGGTAAATTTTACCAAAAAAAAACTCATACGAGGTTTAGTGCTTTACTCCATCTATCTTAAAAGATCTTCAATTACCCCTCGAAGTATAGTGAAGCCTTTAATTACCCCTTAATTTTATATGATTTTTTCAAGGGTAATTATCAAAAAAACCCCTGAGGTTTAGCACAATCTTCTGTTTCCCCCATGCATTTTTGAAATCCTGCAAAAAACCCCTGAGGTATGAAGAAATATACGATTACCCCTCCTAAGTGTCGAAATTTGAACAAACAAATAATAGTTGTAATGCCCAACTCTCCCTCAAGTGTAAGGTTGCAGATGTAGTAGGGTGAGTGAGATCGTACCCAAGGGATTAGTTTATAATCAATGACAAATAATTAAATGCAGTTTTTTTGTATTTTTTCCTTAGAACGAACTGGGTGTATGAGAGTGGTGAAGTATTCAAGACACAAGAACATCAACAGTAACAAGTAACCTGAAGAAAATCTGAAACGAAGCTAGATCAATGCAAAAGACTAAATATTTTTGGTAAAATTCAATGATTAAAAAGTTTCCTTGGTTATTTAGGGCTGATGATTACTAAGAGACATGCTTTGCTGAAAATCATGCATTTTATAGAGGAGATTGATAGAATTCAAACCCTAACTTACTAGGCTAGAGTCATCCTTCCCATTAATGACCAAACAAGAGCTCTTCACTCGCACCATTAGTTGAAGCTTTAGGATTGCCCAAGTAAAACCTCCTAATATCCTAAAACACCTTCTCAGGTAATCCTAGGTTATCTAATAATTTCCGGTGGTTAGCTCAATGAAGTCCTCTCTTGAGGCACTTCACCAAACCTAGGTAGGTGCAGAGAATTAGATAGCTCTTCTAATTCTCATTCCCTTATTGAAGCTCAAGAAACGTTATTATACATGCATAATCAACAATCAATCATGGTTACATCACATAGCAATCATGCAACTACCCAAACAACCAAAGAGATAAAGAAACTACTCCCTATTCATGCTCAACCAATCTTCAACAAATAGGATAAACATAATTTACAAAAGAAAAGAGTAGAGAATAAAAACTATTTAGAACTGTAGTGTAATCTCCAACTGAGCAATCTTGAAATCCAAGTTGGAGTAACGAAGAATGAGAAGTAAAGCTATCCAAATGCTAGGTGAGAGTTCTCTAGGAAGAAAAATTACAAGAACTGTTTAGGAGTGTAAAAACTTATATTAGAGTCTATTTTTGGGTATTAAAACAGTCTAGAATTTGTTGGGTCGACGTCCAGGCGATCCCTTGGCGTTTTACTCCCGTCACCTGGCGGTCGCCTGGCCTCCTGCCATTTTCGCTCTTGTGCTTCAGGCGATCGCCTGAGCCATGTGATTTTGTCGCCCGGCGTTCGCCTGTTCGCATGCTTCTTTTGAATTTCTCAGGGCCAGGCGATCGCCTGGCCCATGCATCCGCTTGCCTATGCATCACCCGAATGCCTGCCACTTCATGATTCTGAGGTCAGGCAATCGCTTGACTATGTGGCCGATCGTCTGATGCTCGCCTGCTTCAAGTTCATCTCATTTCTCCTCGAACTCTTCGCATATTTGCATTTGGATCCCTTGCTTTGCTGTTTTGTGCGTTTCTACGCCAGATTTCTCATTTTTTCCCACGAACATGGATTTACTGAAAAACAAACTTGCGCCCACACTGTGTACTAATAATCATTCAATAAAAGCATGTGTATGGAGGAAAAAACATATAAATATGTGATAATCATCACTTGGTGGTGATCAATTTCTTAATGAAGGTCCAGTACGGGCCGTAGGGAGAGAACCCGAAGGCGAGGCCGTTGTAAGTGAATTTCTTGGTGGTGAAGTTGTGTGAGCATTGGGAGAAGGCGGTGTCGTGGTTCTTGAAAATGTCACTGGTGATCTCCGGTGAGGAAACTACGAGGACCGGTTAGGACACAAGGTGGAGATACATTAGCGGGCCGGAACGGGAGGCGAGTGTGGAGAAGGTCCGGTGGAGGAGTGGGGATATGAGATGTAGATGCCTGATTACAGGGAGGGCCATCGGGCCGGGTGGGTATTTGACCCGTCTTTCCGGACTTAGGAAGACGGTGGTGATCGGACTAATTATGATGAGAATGAGACAGACAAGAAAGAAGAGAGCCATTGTAACAAAAGACTATACACTCATTTAGTTTTCAGGCTTATGGTCCTATAAATAAATGGGATTAGTCACCATGGACACCACTACCATGTGGGCATTCTAGTGAATTACTACTTATCAATTTACGAATTACAATTATACCATTTTTTTCCTTTTATCATTTTTCAATATTAAGTCAAGTAACTTAAATACAAATAAAAAATGAATGTGTCTAATTTCTAAAAATAGTTTTTTTATTTTTTCTCAATAAATTATTCTTTGTGACATTTTTTTTTTGAACATGGAAAGACTTGCTTTCATTAATGTTTAACCATTCCAAAATAAGTCATTGAAGACGACAGAGCTAAACACCATAGACAGACACAAAACCACCAACCCAAAAAGGGTAAGAAAAGTGCACAAGTTAGAAGACAACGCAATACCCAACCCACTGAGTGCAGTGTCACCCATAATGATCTCCAAAGAAAAAGCAAACTCATGACGATTGTCATGACCACTATGGTGGATAAAGGATCGAAGTTCATGCCTCCAGTACCCCTACATCTCCAAATCGAATGAATTAGTACCGGCACACCATAATGGGCTAAATAGGACACCACTCTCACTGGAACTAGTACATCCCATTACAAACTAAAGCAACAACCTAAAAGACAATGCAAAAACAGAAACAAACGGAAAAAAAAACCTGAACAAAACTAGAAACAAAAAGAGATAAAATAAAGAACACGAAAAACTTGAGAAAGAAATAAACAAACCCTCACAATCAAAGTATTAAGACAACAAACCCTTACGGCTCGCTGTTGGGTTTAGATTTCCCCGACCCGAGAAGGCTATACTTCAACACCACACCCACGGATCCTGTAATCGTTGGACGTTTCTTCACATGCCCTGGGAAATTGACACCTAAACCGAAAGCTGTGGCCGAACCGTGAGGCACACCTTGCAAGTGACGAGTGCAGTCCAAAATTGAAACAAAATCCGGGTGGATAGACACACCCTTAGACGCGGCCAAAGCTGGAACCGGAATAGTACATGACTCTGAAGGAGTCGGAGTAACGAAAGTTTGGCCATTTGGCCCAATAGCCGAAACAAACGGGGCCGACACCAGGACAATTGCCCAAAGATCCGCAAACACTTCAGCCTTAGTCGACGACTGGGCATCCGCTCCAGGGGCTGAGTTATCAGTATTTCTCTTCAAAATCAGTCAGGGGCGTGGGCCCTTATAGCGCTTCCAAGCGCCAAACTGATGAGCACCCCCGCAACAGGAGCAGGTGAGAAGCGATTCTTATCCACGTGGTCTACCATACCACAAACGAAGTAGAAGTCCGGAAACTTCTCATATTGAAGAACAAAATCCCTATCCTGACCTTCCCACTCCACCCACAACACACGCCTGAAAGGATTAGTGATATCAACAGAAATTCTCAAGCGGAGAGAGGGCCCTACAACGTCAACATCAAGCACATGCCCAATATTTGCACTAAGAAAGAAACTCATATCTTTGTTATGCCACTCAAATGACATATCCAAAATGGGTACCCAAAAATCCACATACGAAAACTAGACCGACGAAAGACGATCACCTTTCTTCAGCATAACCATTACAACCATACAATTATCAAACGACCACGGGGCGCGATGCGATATCAATTTCATATGATCCATTGAAGATAGTTTAATTAGAAAAACAATAGGAGTTATTCCGGAAAAAGAGCGAACGGAGAACAAGACGCTGAGCGGCCAGGCATGGCCAAACACAGTCTCAAGAGCATCGGGTCAAACTAGACGTGGAGGTAGAACTTGAGCCACGATGGTCAGGGCCAGGACCATTAGAAGGGAAGCACCATCTGGCCGCACGACCGAAGCACGCTCTACTGAGAGATCAAGGCCTGCCAACGTCGAGCAGATGGAATCCATAGAGGCTGCGGGACGGGATGAACGCGGGAACAACTGGGGAATTCTGGAACTCATACACCTAATAATTTATCTTCGCTATCTTTAAAATATTTTACAACCTAATTTTCTAAAGGATAATTAAAAACCTAATCACGAAACTTGATTAATAAAGTTGTGTGCTAGACCCCAGGATCGGAAGAGCTTTCGTGACAAAGACCTAAGGACCGCCTTTTTCAGATTAGCATCACCGTCATTATTTAATCGACCAGAATCGCCGCAACTCGCCGTAGGATCTCCCCTTCACTCCGCCGCGATCATGTCCTGATGTGCTGCCTTCTCTGTTTTATTTTGTCTCGTGATCTCACCAAGTTCGATGCAACCAGGGGCTTCAATGAGCTCTCCATTCAGCACCGCCACCGGCGTCTGGGGCTAGCTGGTGCCGATGCCTTTTGGTTTCATCTATGGTCGCTCATGTTAATCACGAGGGAAGAGCCGCCGCTGATCTCTACTCCTCTGTACGGAAGTCCGGATCTGTGGCCAAAGAATGCTCCTGAGTCCCTCCCGATGGTCGGTGATCCACGACTGGTTTCGCCCAGCAAGATGCATCAGGCTGGATCCCCTTCCCATGTATTTGTGTCTGTTAGGGTGGAAGAGCTATACAAACGAAATGACATTTCCTGAAAGACAAAAAATGTTGGCATAATCCAGAAAAGTGTCGGGAGAAACCCTCTGTGTTATGCCGACACACAAAAAAAGAGTCGGAAGAAGACGTGTCGGGAGAGTGTTTTCCTGACACTTTTAGTGTGTGTCGGAGAAGCTTCGTAGGCTTGCCCGACAGATATTTTCTGTCAAGGAAAGTATATAAGATTTTCGTGACAGACTTTTCTGTGTTAGGAAATGTAAGTTACCCTCCACATCTTATGTGTCAAGCAACGTACTTTTGTGTAAAGAGATATTGTGTGTCAAAAGAAATCTTTTTGTGTCAAGACATTTATATTGAATGGTTCACTTGTCAATGTTGCTATTTATTAATAATGTTATTAATAAATATTATTTACTAATAATATTGGATGAAATAATAATGATTGAACATTAAAATC
>JBBYHH010693936.1:0-10102 GCA_038382905.1 Daphne laureola
ATTTTGTTAGCGATCTTGAGCGGCTTCTCGGGTTTTCCCCGCTGACTCAAAGTATGTATCTCGGTATTATTAGTTGATTCGGCTCTGTAGTATAGCTGCATGCATTTACATCAGTTGAAATTATATTTTGTGGAACACCGCACTAGCTTATTGGGCGGAGGTTTCTATCTGATGTATAACAATATATTGGTTAATTCACCGCACTATATTTTCTGTAAAAACTCTGTAATGACTCGTTAGTAATTATCTAAGGGAACCCACACGCTATATTGGTTAATTTGGTCAGTTTTCTGAGAACCGAAACTCTGATGGACTCCGTTCTGATGTCACCAGCCGCAATAATGAGTAAGTTACGCTTCCGCATAAATGATCACGACGGATGGTGGTGACAAGTCTTCTATCCCGAATGGCTGAGCAATCAAGTGGTCGCAACTAAGCCGAATAGTGACAAGTTTTGAATGTGCATCGAGTTCATCAATGTTAATGACACATGCCCGAAGGATACTTTTCCATTACCATCGATAGATCGGCTCATCGATTCAATCACCGGACACACTCGGCTCAACTTCTAAGATGCGTATAGCGGTTATCATCAAATCTGGATAAATCTCACAGAAAAGGAGAAGACGACATTCATCAGCGATCATAGAACATACTGCTATGTCAGAATGCCCTTCGGGCTAAAAAATGTTGGGGTAACGTACCTGTGGCTAATGAACCAAGTATTCTCAGATCAGATTGGAAGAAATATGGAAGTATACATTGATGACATCATATTCAAAACTAAAGAGGAAGATGACCTGATCTAGGACTTGGAAGAAGTATTCAACCAGTTAAGGAAGTCCGGTCTCCATTTGAACCCGGACAAATGCGTGTTCGGGGTCACGGCTGTAAAGTTCCTGGGGTAGTTGGTCTCAGAAAGAGAAATAGATGCGAATCCGATGAAGATTAAGGTTAGTGGATTCCCGGACGCCACAATCCATCAAGGACGTTCAAAGATTACTACGAAGAATAATCGCTTTGCGCAGGCTCATATCCAGGTATGGGGACAAGCATCATCCTTTTTTCAATATATTGATCAAATAAGGCACCTAACTTGGAACGATCGGGCTAAAGAAAGGACCGAAGAAGAGTTCAGAAGAAAACATAGCCAAAAGGATAACCTTTGTCTGGAATGAAGAATGTCAAGATCCATGGGAATCAATCAAGGCATACCTCACCGCAATGCCAACGCTCAAGCAGCCCGAAGAAGGGCAGGTGTTGGGGTTGTATCTAGCAGTAGGATAAAGATCACTAAGCTCGGTGCTCATCCAAGAAGACGTTTAAGGAGAACAATGGATCGTGTACTACATAAGAAAATCCCTCCATGGAGCTGATCAACACTACCCACTACTGCAGAAAGCAGTCTTTTCCCTTTTACTGGAGGCCCGAAGACTACGACCTTACTTCCAAGCCCACTCTATTATGGTTCTAACCAATATCCCCCTTAAAGATATCATGAAAAGGATAGATCATTCGGGTAAGTTATCAAAATGGTGCATAGATCTAGGAGAGTTTGACATGGTTTAAAAATGAAGAAAAGCCATGAAGGCACAAGCACTGGCGGATTTCATCACCGAATTTCCATACGAAACAGAACTCAAGAACACTGAAGATAAAGATCCATCTTGGACCTTATATATTGATGGCACCTCAGCGATTGAAAAGTAAGGAGCAGGACTTGTTCTCAAAGGACCCGAAGGAATGTATACTTCAAAATATATTAGGTTTACCATCCCGGTAACCAACAACGTCGTAGAATATAAAGCTTTCATAGAAGGGTTAAAGTTGACCAAAAAGACCAGGATACAGTCCTTTTGGGCATACAGTGACTCGTAGCTTTTGGTCCAGCAACTGAAGGGCGAATACGAAGTGAAAGAACCCACATTGAAGCTTTACCTAGAAAAAATTCCCAGAAGCCAGAACACGAAAGCAGATGGCTTGTCAAAATCTCTCGAATATGATGAAGAAAGAAATCAGCCATGTGGGTAAAGCCTAAGGATCCTCAACATCACCTCTGGGTGGAGGGTACCATACTGGCAATATTTGACTGAATGAACACTCCCGGAAGATGGACCTGAGGCTTTAAAAATATAAAGGAAGTCTGGGAAATTCATCATCATCGGAAATGAACTATATAGAAGAGGTTATTCCTCCACCATGCAAAAGCGTGTGGGAGAAAATGACACAAATGAAAATCTTGAGGAAGTCCACCAGGGAACATGCGGATCTCATGTCTGGGCCGACACTATGGCAGCAGTCATCCTACAGCAAGAATACTTCTGGCCCGGGATGAGAGATGAGGTCAAGAGGATGGTCAGGCACTGCGATAAATGCCAAAGCACTCTAACGTGTAAAGATTTCCCTGAGAAATGGTCAATTCAGCAAACCATCCCATACCCATCATTGTCTGGGGGATCGATCTAATAGGGGCACTACCTATGGCTCCCAGAGGACAAAAGTATTGTGTGGTAGCAGTGGACTATTTCACCAACTGGGTAAAAGCCAAACCATTAGCCATAATCACATCCGAAAACATAAGAAAGTTCGTATAGAAAAATATAAGATGTAGGCTCGGGTGCCCGAAGGTGATAATGGCAGACAATGGAACATAATTTATGGACAGAACATTCTAGGACTTCATCCAGGGATTTAGAATTAAGTTGCTTTTCACCGTGGTGGCTCATCCCCAGAGCAATGGACAGGTAGAGGTCTCCAACAGGACACTTAAAGAAGGAACAAAGAACAGGGTAGGGAAATGCAAAGGAAAATGGCCCGGAGAGCTTCTACAAGTACTATGGAGTTACAGAACTACACCAAGAAGGAGCACGGGAGAAAATCTGTCACCCCCTCACTTGGCAAAAGCAATGGACCGGGAGGGAGAGGGGGATGATGTCGGATGAAGGCCCATTTGGTGCAGTGGATCCCATAACCCGGCCCAGTATTACTTGACTGAAAAGCCTCCAACACTTAAGCAATATGCTCATGACATTTAAGTATAATCTTTCACAAACACTTACGCGTAAAACCATAACCAATTAGGGTAACAAAATTCTATCTTAAGCAACATCACATGGATGCCCATACTTATTCATAGTATACTAAGCATCAAGGAAACATGGACTAGGTAGATTTACTACTTAAGTACAATAACCATAGTTTCTAAATCATGCAAGTGACTACTTAATCATACAAGCCTCATATTTGTGATCCATGCTACATGCACATATGCATCTACACCTACACATCCTAACACACTTGATCACCTAAAGGTCACTGCTGCTACTGCTAACACAAATAAAAGAGTTAACCGTTAGTAGTTTCATAAGTGGTCATCCAGAATTCTCAAGTAGAAACACTCTCAATCTAGATCACCCCCGCATAGAACAGAGATCACATCAATGAGCAATATGTACCTAAACACAAAAATCATAGGAAACCTAACGGAGCTACTCCCCAGGTCGCTTATCATAAGCTCCTAAAAAACTATAATCATAAGGGGGTGATTCCTCAAGAGAACTCAGTAAGAGCTTAGGTAAGGGTCATGATTTGAAAAGCAATCCTGCATAAAGGGGTTAGTGTGCACAAATATAAAATTTATGCAAAATAAATCTCACATGAGCAATAACCTGCACAAAATACTAAATAAACAATAATATGCAAAATGCATGAGATGCTAATACATACGTCTTAAAGGATAGAAACAAATACGATAGCCCCCGCTGGCCGAAGCCATAACAAACGGGGTTCAGAATTAGAACAATCGCATGGTACCAGCGTGGGGCCTAGGTTCCCCAAAACTGTCGTAATTATAGAATTGATCGTTCATTGATCACAGAATCAATCACTAAGTGATCACAGAATACAATAATCATGGAAACATGCACACCATTAACCTTACTATATAACTAACCCCGGTGGTCACCTTGCCCTACCCTCAACCCGGGAACTAGCTTTAACTAACTCAATATGCATAGAAACAAAACTCAAAATGCATATTTAAGAGAGTTAAACCCTTACCTAACAAATATAAGCTTCACGTGGCAACCCGAGGCAACCTTGCACACTAATGAAAATTTGGCAGAATTTCAGTTGAATTCCCACGATCCCCAGCCACCAGAAATGACACTAACAATCACACAATAGAAAGGAATTGAATCCTCAATCCTTTGAACAAAATCCAACATACAAAACAACTTATCATTTTCGGCCAACATATGAAAATGAGACCATTCAAGTGAAATGTTACCAAAATTCCACTTAACAATTCAAAAGCTCAATTTGAACTCCATTTCAACTTTAATCTATCATTCATCATAGAACTCCAACCTTAATTCATCACTCATAAATTTCAGCTAAATGAAGAACAAGAGGCCAACCAAGCTAAATGTTGTCAAGCACTCACATACTTATTTAGGAACTTAATTTGGTTCCTAATTCAACTCAAATCCAATATTTGAGAAAGAACATCAACCTTGAATTATCCTTCCAAATATTTAGCCAACATATGAATTTTCAAATGAGAGTGATCCAATCATCCTCTCATCAATGAAGCTCAATTCTATCAACAAATTCAACATAATTCCATAATTCAACAAACACACATTCCTTAAATTTCCCACCTTAAATTTGACCAAATCAAGAATTACAAAGGAGGGAATTTCCAAGACAACTCAAGCAAGAATTAAGCTATTAATCATCCTCACAATACTTTTGAATCATAATTTCATCTCATTCTTCATCAAATCAAGACATCATAAAAATGTCCTAGATCATACATGTCAAAATCGGCGATGAGAAGAAGAATAGATGGAGAAAAGCTTCCTACCACAACAAAATAGCCATGAATCCATCCTTACCTCAAGAAAAAATGAAAGAAATAGATTAAGCACCACTTTTCCAATGAAGAGCTTCAAAGTTAGCCATGGAAGAAGGGAGGAAGAAGAACATGTTTTCTTCTCTCTTCTTTTCTTTCTATTTTCTTCCTTATACATAATATATATTACTTTCTCTTCTTTATATATTCAAATTAATATCTCTTCTTTTCTTACTACCTCATCATTTCTTTCTTTTAATTAAATAATCATATCACAAACAAATTATCCCGATCTTTTAATCCCACCACAATTATATTAATTCCCATCCACTTTTCAACTTACCACTAAAAGTGGACACTTGTCCATTATTTTATTTAAAAGTATTATCCACTTACTCTCTTAATAATACTTTCTGAAAATATCTCTTCATATCATAATAAATTAATCCCTCCTTAAAATTGTGCCATTTTTTGTATCCAACATATTTCCAATTTTGTCTAATCTTTCAAAATGATCATTTTGCCCTCCAAAGTGAATTTTGGAAAAATGGCCCGAGATTTACATATCAAAACTAAAATGTGAAATCCCACGGAAACGAGTCTCAAAAGAATTCTTGGAACATGATACTTAGCAGAAAATGTGCCCCATACATTAAAAATAGAGTCCCGATACTAACAGAATCCGGCCCTTGAATAAAATATTCAGAAATAATTATTGTCATCGTAGGGTGGGCTGTAACAAAACCATTATCACTCATGTATGAGATAGAGGCATTGATCCTGGTAGAGGTTACTCATCCATCATTAAGAACTGAGGTCTTTGAGGAAATGTTAAACCAAGATGGTCACAGAATGAACTTAGACCTACTAGAAGAGAGAAGGGAGAAAGCAGAATTAAGAAGAGAGACTTTTCAACAAAGGACCGCACATAAAGAAAACTCCAAAGTAAAAAAAAAATGCATAGCCATTGGGGACTTAGTCCTCTGGAAAACCAAGTTAGGATCTAGAAGACCTGAAACATGAGCATTCACAGTAAACTGGGAAGGATCATTCAAAGTTATCTCCGAAGAAACAAATGGAATGTTCAGGCTTCTAAACCCCGAAGGAGAATAACTAGGAAGTTCCTACCACACAGACACTTTGAAGAAATACTATGTTTAAATATGGTCAACCTTCATAAATATGGAAAGATGTTCACAATCCATTTGGTAGCCCCGAACAAAAATGATTCTCCCAGAAAAGAATTAAACAGGACCATAAAGAAACAAGAACTTATATTAATAAGCCACCCAGTGGAGGAAGGTTACAACGCCGGATGGTGTAAGATTACAACACCCGAAGGAGAAATTTAAACTAGTAGTCATCAGAAACAACATTATTTGAAGGCAGACCGGAAGGGGGGATTATTCGGAGCCTCACCAGAGGGAACACTCCCAGTGCCACCACCCTATTCTTCATCACTTTCTTCCTCTGAGGACTCCTATTGAGGGGCCTGCAGTAGAGGCTTCAGAAACTCTCATTTAGACCAGGGCTTATCATTCTCATCAAAGTCCTCAAAACCATTAAGTGTGGAGATACCTACATCCGGGTTACCCCGAAGGAGTTGGTGATGGGCCAGGCAAAATCCATCTTGAAAGAAACCTATGGTTGATTCTGCCAAGCCTTCTTCAAGTTGGGCTTTTAGGTTCTTTATTTCAGCATCTTTCACCTTGGATCGGGCCTTCTCCATAACAAGAGCATCCTCCAGGCCCTTATTTTTTCCAGCAAGCTCTTTCTTATCATGCTCAGAATGAGTCTTGAGGTTCTCGAAGTCCACATCCGAGACCTTCACCTTTTTCTCCATCTCCTCCTTCTCCAGGAAGAGCTGGTCCTTTAGTTCCTGGACCTATCTAACACTCTCAAACTGCTCCCTCATGGTCTTTAAGAGTGCAGCTTCATTAGCGGCTAGTTGAATGGCATGGATTTCCTTCAACTAGTCAAAATTTTGGAAGACCTGCAAGCGGGATTCTTCAAGCTTGGCCTGGATCTTATCCTGCCGCTCCCGAAGCATCTTCTCATACCAATTCACCTGAAGGATCAACTTCAAAACCACTAAAAGGGCATATGTAGCCCTTTTCTTGAGGGTACTGCAGACCACTCCAATGTGCTGCACCAGATCGGCCACATTTCCAGAAAGGTTAGAAACCTGAATGCAAAAGGCGAAAGGGTCAAGCAAGAAAAACAAGTTAAAGAAAAAAGAACCAAGAAAGAAAAAAGAAGTCACAAACATGTATCGCTAGGTATCTCAGCTTAGAGGCCGCAACATCTAGGTCCGGGAAGTTTTCCTTCAAGGACTCCTTCATCCAAAAAGTGCATTACCCACACCATAAAGGTCCGGCCATCCCTTTGAGGTCAGAATCACCCCAAAGATCCTGATCCTTATCGATCATCTAGGCAGGTTCTCGAGGAACAAGATCCGGGCCAAACATGGCAAGTTCATCATCCCTTTGGGCACGATGCTTGGTGTGAGCTTCACGTTAATTAGCAGTATCTGAAAAACATAAGGATTATGAGAGCTCATGGAGAGGGTCATGCCCGAACATCCTGCACAAGTTATTATAAATAGTCTAAAAAGAGACATGAGAAATCCGAAACACCCACTCCCTTGGGCCTTTACCTTTAGTCTACTACCACTCCACCGGGGGCTCGGAGTCAACAAACGTATAGTTAGTTTCCTTGAACATCCCTTTAGCAAGAATTCTCCTCTTAGGTTCAGGAGATAGATTAGCCAAGGACTTAGAGAAGTCCTTAAAAGAAATGCCGGAAGGAAGAATAAACATCTCATTTGACCCGGTTGTGGTGCCTGCACCACTAGCAACTGGCGTGCTGTATCCGAAGCCTCTTTCAACAATGGGCAGTGCCACTACGGTGGAAGGAGTCATATCCCTTAGAAGAGATATCCCATCTTCAGGGCTATCACCCAGAGCACCAAAAAGAGGAGAAGAACTAGACATTTAGAAAATTTTGAGGCCTTTTTTCACTAACCTCCGTAGCCTGGACTACCAGCTTGGAGACAACCACATCCAGGTCGGGGTAGAGGGTGAGGAAGGGGTCTATAGTCATGGAAGTAGTGGATCCCTTGCAAAGTTCTGGGGCCATGTCCTTACCTCATCTTTATGAAATAGATCTTGGTCTTCATGGACCAACTATCCTGGATCCTAAGGGATAAGGTATGACCCGGACTCAAAAAGCTTGGTGTCCCACGTTTTGTGCTTTTTCTCTTACACCTCCCTCCAATCCAAACCTGGACAAGAAAAATAAGACTGGGAAAGCTCATGAAAGTTAATCCTCGAACATATGACATAAATTTCGAAAGATAGGCAAAAAGAGGAGTGGTTGTAGCTTAATAGGTTTTTTATTAGTACCTTGCATGAAGTTGATCGGGTGGACATCCAAAGGTAGCTCCACCGCTGGGGAAAACATCTTGTATTTATGCGAGAAAGATTCCTCCTCTTGGCTTCAAGAGACTCACAGGTGTTGTAGATGTCATCCATGGTAGTGCTCACAGGAATGAATAAAATAGGATCACTCTCGGATCCTTCGAGAAGTAGAGAATCAATGGACCCAGTGGCCTTAGACTAGGCAAAGTCAGTCGCCTCAGAATGATGGTCATTGATCTCCTCTTCCAAAGATGCAATTCATCTGGATGAACCACTCATCTTTTTCTTTTTTAGGCTCTTCTTGGGAGCCTCATGTTCAGAGGCTGGGGCCTCGACAGAAGCACCCTCAATTGCGCTTCTGAACAAATGCTCCAAGTCAACATCGAGGTCCAAGAAGTCCATTTCTATAAAAAAATACGAGACAATTAGAGTTAATAAAGACTGAGCAACCAAAGCAAAAAGAAGTAGACAAAACCTTTAACAAGGCATCATGAGAAGTTTTTAGCCAAAGACGCCGAGTAAGTTCCAGGTCCCAAGAGGAAGGGGGAGTAGCCTAAATTCCTAAGGCGCTAAGATCACCATGAATGAAACCAAGGTGATATAAAATCCCTTCACTTATGAAGTGCCAATGCTATGGCACTAGGAACATTTCGTCGGGGTTCTCGCTGAACCATGTGACCAACTCACAAAGATTATTATGGAAGACCTTATAGTTCTCATTTGATATAGGTTCCTTCAAGAGATGAGTGGGGACCTTGACGCCAATAATGTCTCCAAATTTCCATATTGTTCTAAGCTTCCAAGAAGATTTTGTCTCTATAAAGAAGAACTCCCGATGTCACCCTTTGTGAATGTTCCCCGAGTGCTGAAGTGGTAGAAGAAACTCTACGGTTTAGGCAGAACCTTATAGTACTGAAGGAAATCTGAAATCAATGGGGCAACAATGAACGCACCATAAAGTACAAGGTACCCATTTGTGTCGTAGTATGTATTCGGACTAAACTGGTTGACAGCTACCCCGTGCGCGGCCACAAGCTGCTGGACTAAAGGTAAATGGGGTAATCGAAGACCACACTCTAGTTGGGCCTTAAAGATCAGCATCTAGCCTACCCTAGGCTCGTAAATGTGGCATTCAGGACTGAGAACTCTAGTTCAGACGGTCTGTGGAAAGAACAAAGTAGATTGTCATTCCCTTGTCATACCGAGAGAAGCTTTACTCTTGAAGTGCTCCACTTCACCACAATATCCTTTAGGCACGGCCCCTTGGTGACTAAAAAATTGGTCCCGGATTGATTAACAGTAGAAGGATAAGGATAGGTCGGGGCCACTTTTATTTACCTTGAACAAGAGGTCGGAAGAAACTTATTGGCACAGATGAATTAACAGAGTGATATGGTTTCGATTGTGAATGGTGAACCCGAAACCAAAGGCTGATATTTTCCTCCTTGGGCTTGGAGAAAATGAATGATGATGATAGTTTAAATTGAGCACTTGAAACCTCCTAACTCCAAAAGGAATAAAAACTATCTTGGAATCTAGATGCTCTGAAACTGAAATATGTTATCCGTCATTCATTAAATGAGTTGATCACTTCAATTGTATCTCATATGTGAGTATGCTTATTCATGAAATTATCAGATTGCATATTCAAGTTTGTGATTTATATGTGTTACATATCTCAACGTTACTATTTATGTCACTTGGATAGTGAGGGCTATTATCTTGAAGAAAATAGTGGGAGCCATTTAATAAAAGTCCTCATGTTCATTAAGTGGTTAATTTAAAATATCATGATTCTTATCCTGAATGTTCACTTGTTGTAGAAATT